>JBAPLH010001346.1:0-14897 GCA_037897445.1 Ceriops zippeliana | reverse complement strand
ATATTCGTTAAGATGGATGTCTAAAAAAAGATACGTCTCAGTGGGCAATTAAAATGAAAAATATAATCTCTTTGGAACCAAAAGGATGGGCGCATTTAACTTCAGGGGAATTAAATGTCTTCATTATTATTTATAGGTTTAATATTGGGGTATAGACTTGTTTTGTTTGAATTCAATACTTAGGTAGTTTAGCCACAAGTGCTAATTTTCGTCATGATTACTGTATCAAAAAGTGTGTTTCTAACCAAAAGATGATCCTTGCTAACCAGAAATGATAGGGTGAGGGACACTTTATTTTGGAATTCAAACACCAATTAATATCATTAAGAAATACAAATCACGATCAAGGACTCCAATTGTTTGTTGGAATTGATTAAATTCATGGTTTAAATAGTTCATGGACTTCGTTTTCACAAGAATATATTCGTTAAGAAGGATGCAAAAGATAGTTTCTTGGTCATTAAATGAAAAATAATCTTTGGAACAAAAGGATGGGCGCATTTAACTTCAGGGGAATTAAAATGTCTTATTATTTTGGAATTATAACATTTAGCATTTGTATCAAATGCAAACCATGATCAATGACTTCTTTGGTTGATGGAAGTAAAACACATTTAGTGTTTTAATTGGGGTTGTAGAGTTGTTTGTTTTAATTCATATACTAAAGTAGTTTAGTATACAAAGTGTTAATTTCATGATTACTGTATCAAAAAAAGTGTGTTTGTAACCAAAAGATGATCCTTGCTAACTCCAGAAAAGATGGGGAGGATCACTTTATTTTAGGATTTCAACCAATTAATATCAATAAGAAATACAAATCACGATCAAGGACTCCATTGTTTGTTGGAATTGATTAGATTCCTGGTTTAAAATAGTTCATGGACTTCGTTTTCACAAAGAATATATTCGTTAAGATGGATGCAAAAGATAGTTTCTTGGTCATTAAATGAAAAATAATCTTTGGAACAAAAGGATGGGCGCATTTAACTTCAGGGGAATTAAATGTCTTATTATTTTGGAATTATAACATTTAGCATTTGTATCAAATGCAAACCGTGATCAATGACTTCTTTGGTTGATGGAAGTAAACACATTTATAGTTTTTATTGGGGTTGTAGACTTAATTTGTTTGAATTCATATACTAGGTAGTTTAGCCACAAGTGCTAATTTCATGATTACTGTATCAAAAAGTGTGTTTGTAACCAAAAGATGATCCTTGCTAACCAGAAATGATGGGAGGATCACTTTATTTTGGAATTTCAACCAATTAATATCAATAAGAAATACAAATCACGATCAAGGACTCCATTGTTTGTTAGGAATTGATTAAATTCATGGTTTAAATAGTTCATGGACTTCGTTTTCACAAGAATATATTCGTTAAGATGGATGCAAAAAGATAGTTTCTTTGGTCATTAAATGAAAAATAATCTTTGGAACAAAAGGATGGGCGCATTTAACTTCAGGGGAATTAAATGTCTTATTATTTTGGAATTATTATAACATTTAGCATTTGTATCAAATGCAAACCATGTGATCAATGACTTCTTTGGTTGATGGAAAGTAAACACATTTAGTGTTTAATTGGGGTGTAGAGTTGTTTGTTTTAATTCATATACTAAGTAGTTTAGCTACAAGTGTTAATTTCATGATTACTGTATCAAAAAGTGTGTTTGTAACCAAAAGATGATCCTTGCTAACCAGAAATGATGGGAGGATCACTTTATTTAGGATTTCAACCAATTAATATCAATAAGAAAAATACAAATCACGATCAAGGACTCCATTGTTTGTTGGAATTGATTAAATTCATGGTTTAAATAGTTCATGGACTTTGTTTTCACAAGAATATATTCGTTAAGATGGATGCAAAAGATAGTTTCTTGGTCATTAAATGAAAAATAATCTTTGGAACAAAAGGATGGGCGCATTTAACTTCAGGGGAATTAAATGTCTTATTATTTTGGAATTATAACATTTAGCATTAGTGTATCAAATGCAAACCATGATCAATGACTTCTTTGGTTGATGGAAGTAAACACATTTATAGTTTTTATTGGGGTGTAGACTTGTTTGTTTGAATTCATATACTACTAGTAGTTTTAGCCACAAGTGCTAATTTCATGATTACTGTATCAAAAAGTGTGTTTGTAACCAAAAGATGATCCTTGCTAACCAGAAATGATGGGAGGGACACTTTATTTTGGAATTCAACCAATTAATATCAATAAGAAATACAAATCACGATCAAGGACTCCATTGTTTGTTGGAATTGATTAAATTCATGGTTTAAATAGTTCATGGACTTCGTTTTCACAAGAATATATTCGTTAAGATGGATGCAAAAGATAGTTTCTTGGTCATTAAATGAAAAATAATCTTTGGAACAAAAGGATGGGCGCATTTAACTTCAGGGGAATTAAATGTCTTATTATTTTGGAATTATAACATTTAGCATTAGTATCAAATGCAAACCATGATCAATGACTTCTTTGGTTGATGGAAGTAATCACATTTATAGTTTTATTGGGGTATAGACTTGTTTGTTTGAATTCATATACTAGGTAGTTTAGCCACAAGTGCTAATTTCATGATTACTGTATCAAAAAGTGTGTTTCTAACCAAAAGATGATCCTTGCTAATTAGAATTGATGGGAGGGACACTTTATTTTGAAATTCAACCAATTAATATCAATAAGAAATACAAATCACGATCAAGGACTCCATTGTTTGTTGGAATTGATTAGATTCCTGGTTTAAATAGTTCATGGACTTCGTTTTCACAAGAATATATTCGTTAAGATGGATGCAAAAGATAGTTTCTTGGTCATTAAATGAAAAATAATCTTTGGAACAAAAGGATGGGCGCATTTAACTTAAGGGGAATTAAATGTCTTATTATTTTGGAATTATAACATTTAGCATTAGTATCAAAAGCAAACCATGATCAATGACTTCTTTGGTTGATGGAAGTAATCACATTTATAGTTTTATTGGGTTGTAGACTTATTTGTTTGAATTCATATACTAGGTAGTTTAGCCACAAGTGCTAATTTCATGATTACTGTATCAAAAAGTGTGTTTGTAACCAAAAGATGATCCTTGCTAACCAGAAATGATGGGAGGATCACTTTATTTAGGATTTCAACCAATTAATATCATTAAGAAATACAAATCACGATCAAGGACTCCATTGTTTGTAGGAATTGATCAAATTCATGGTTTAAATAGTTCATGGACTTTGTTTTCACAAGAATATATTCGTTAAGATGGATGCAAAAGATAGTTTCTTGGTCATTAAATGAAAAATAATCTTTGGAACAAAAGGATGGGCGCATTTAACTTCAGGGGAATTAAATGTCTTATTATTTTGGAATTATAACATTTAGCATTTGTATCAAATGCAAACCGTGATCAATGACTTCTTTGGTTGATGGAAGTAAACACATTTAGTGTTTAATTGGGGTGTAGAGTTGTTTGTTTTAATTCATATACTAAGTAGTTTAGCTACAAGTGTTAATTTCATGATTACTGTATCAAAAAGTGTGTGTTTGTAACCAAAAGATGATCCTTGCTAAACCAGAAAATGATGGGAGGACACTTTATTTTGGATTTCAACCAATTAATATCAATAAGAAATACAAATCACGATCAAGGACTCCATTGTTTGTTGGAATTGATTAAATTCATGGTTTAAATAGTTCATGGACTTTGTTTTTTCACACATGAATATATTCGTTAAGAAAAGGATGCAAAAAAGATAGTTTCATGGTCATTAAATGAAAAATAATCTTTGGAACAAAAGGATGGGCGCATTTAAATAGCTTCAGGGGAATTAAATGTCTTATTATTTTGGAATTATAACATTTAGCATTAGTATCAAATGCAAACCATGATCAATGACTTCTTTGGTTGATGGAAGTAAACACATTTAGAGTTTTAATTGGGGTGTAGACTTGTTTGTTTTAATTCATATACTAAGGTAGTTTAGCTACAAGTGTTAATTTCATGATTACTGTATCAAAAAGTGTGTTTTTGTAACCAAAAGATGATCCCTTGCTAACCAGAAATGATGGGAGGGATCACTTTATTTTGGAATTCAACCAATTAATATCAATAAGAAATACAAATCACAATCAAGGACTCCATTGTTTGTAGGAATTGATTAAATTCATGGTTTAAATAGTTCATGGACTTCGTTTTCACAAGAATATATTCGTTAAGATGGATGCAAAAGATAGTTTCTTGGTCATTAAATGAAAAATAATCTTTGGAACAAAAGGATGGGCGCATTTAACTTCAGGGGAATTAAATGTCTTATTATTTTGGAATTATAACATTTAGCATTTGTATCAAATGCAAACCGTGATCAATGACTTCTTTGGTTGATGGAAGTAAACACATTTATAGTTTAATTGGCGTGTAGAGTTGTTTGTTTGAATTCATATACTAGGTAGTTTAGCCACAAGTGCTAATTTCATGATTACTGTATCAAAAAGTGTGTTTGAAACCAAAAGATGATCCTTGCTAACCAGAAAGGATGGTAGGGACACATTATTTTGGAATTCAACCAATTAATATCAATAAGAAATACAAATCACGATCAAGGACTCCATTGTTTGTAGGAATTGATTAAATTCATGGTTTAAATAGTTCATGGACTTCGTTTTCACAAGAATATATTCGTTAAGATGGATGCAAAAGATAGTTTCTTGGTCATTAAATGAAAAATAATCTTTGGAACAAAAGGATGGGCATTTATTTAACTTCAGGGGAATTAAAATGTCTTTATTATTTAGGAATTATAACATTTAGCATTTGTATCAAATGCAAACCATGATCAATGACTTCTTTGGTTGATGGAAGTAAACACATTTAGTGTTTAATTGGGGTGTAGACTTGTTTGTTTTTAATTCATATACTAAGTAGTTTAGGTACAAGTGTTAATTTCATGATTACTGTATCAAAAAGTGTGTTTTGTAACCAAAAGATGATCCTTGCTAACCAGAAAATGATGGGGAGGATCACTTTATTTAGGATTTCAACCAATTATATCAATAAGAAATACAAATCACGATCAAGGACTCCATGTTGTTTGTTTGATGATTGATTAAATTCATGGTTTAAATAGTTTCATGGACTTCGTTTTCACAAGAATATATTCGTTAAGATGGATGCAAAAGATAGTTTCTTGGTCATTAAAAATGAAAAATAATCTTTGGAACAAAAGGATGGGCGCATTTAACTTCAGGGGAATTTAAATGTCTTATTATTTTGGAAATTATAACATTTAGCATTTGTATCAAATGCAAACCGTGATCAATGACTTCTTTGGTTGATGGAAGTAAAAACACATTTAGTGTTTTAATTGGGGTGTAGAGTTGTTTGTTTTAATTCATATACTAAGTAGTTTAGCTACAAGTGTTAATTTCATGATTACTGTATCAAAAAGTGTGTTTTTGTAACCAAAAGATGATCCTTGCTAACCAGAAATGATGGGAGGGATCACTTTATTTAGGATTTCAACCAATTAATATCAATTAAGAAATACAAATCACGATCAAGGACTCCATTGTTTGTTGGAATTGATTAAATTCATGGTTTAAATAGTTCATGGACTTTGTTTTTTCACAAGAATATATATTCGTTAAGATGGATGCAAAAGATAGTTTCTTGGTCATTAAAATGAAAAATAATCTTTGGAACAAAAGGATGGGCGCATTTAACTTCAGGGGAATTAAATGTCTTATTATTTTGGAATTATAACATTTAGCATTAGTATCAAATGCAAACCGTGATCAATGACTTCTTCTTTGGTTGATGGAAGTAAACACATTTAGAGTTTTTATTGGGGTGTAGAGTTGTTTGTTTGAATTCATATACTAGGTAGTTTAGCCACAAGTGTTAATTTCATGATTACTGTATCAAAAAGTGTGTTTGTAACCAAAAGATGATCCTTGCTAACCAGAAAGGATGGTAGGGACACATTATTTTGGAATTTCAACCAATTAATATCAATAAGAAATACAAATCACGATCAAGGACTCCATTGTTTGTAGGAATTGATTAAATTCATGGTTTTAAATAGTTCATGGACTTCGTTTTCACAAGAATATATTCGTTAAGATGGATGCAAAAAGATAGTTTCTTGGTCATTAAAATGAAAAATAATCTTTGGATGAAAAGGATGGGCGCATTTAACTTCAGGGGAATTAAATGTCTTATTATTTAGGAATTATAACATTTAGCATTTGTATCAAATGCAAACCGTGATCAATGACTTCTTTGGTTGATGGAAGTAAACACATTTAGTGTTTTAATTGGGGTGTAGAGTTGTTTGTTTTTATTCATATACTAGGTAGTTTAGCTACAAGTGTTAATTTCATGATTACTGTATCAAAAAGTGTGTTTGTAACCAAAAAGATGATCCTTGCTAACCAGAAATGATGGGAGGATCACTTTATTTTTGGATTTTCAACCAATTAATATCATTAAGAAATACAAATCACGATCAAGGACTCCATTGTTTGTAGGAATTGATTAAATTCATGGTTTAAATAGTTTCATGGACTTCGTTTTTTCACAAGAATATATTCGTTAAGAAGGATGCAAAAAAAAGATAGTTTCTTGGTCATTAAATGAAAAATAATCTTTGGAACAAAAGGATGGGCGCATTTAACTTCAGGGGAAATTAAATGTCTTATTATTTTGGAATTATAACATTTAGCATTTGTATCAAAATGCAAACCGTGATCAATGACTTCTTTGGTTGATGGAAGTAAACACATTTAGTGTTTAATTGGGGTGTAGAGTTGTTTGTTTGAATTCATATACTAGGTAGTTTAGCTACAAGTGTTAATTTCATGATTACTGTATCAAAAAGTGTGTTTGTAACCAAAAGATGATCCTTGCTAACCAGAAATGATGGGAGGGGACACTTTATTATTTTAGAATTCAACCCAATTAATATCAATAAGAAATACAAATCACGATCAAGGACTCCATTGTTTGTAGGAATTTGATTAAATTCATGGTTTAAATAGTTCATGGACTTCGTTTTCACAAGAATATATTCGTTAAGATGGATGCAAAAGATAGTTTCTTGGTCATTAAATGAAAAATAATCTTTGGAACAAAAGGATGGGCGCATTTAACTTCAGGGGAATTAAATGTCTTATTATTTAGGAATTATAACATTTAGCATTTGTATCAAATGCAAACCGTGATCAATGACTTCTTTGGTTGATGGAAGTAAACACATTTAGTGTTTAATTGGCGTGTAGAGTTGTTTGTTTGAATTCATATACTAGGTAGTTTAGCCACAAGTGTTAATTTCATGATTACTGTATCAAAAAGTGTGTTTGTAACCAAAAGATGATCCTTGCTAACCAGAAATGATGGGAGGGATCACTTTATTTTGGAATTCAACCAATTAATATCAATAAGAAATACAAAATCACGATCAAGGACTCCATTGTTTGTAGGAATTGATTAAATTCATTCATGGTTTAAATAGTTCATGGACTTCGTTTTTCACAAGAATATATATTCGTTAAGATGGATGCAAAAGATAGTTTCTTGGTCATTAAATGAAAAATAATCTTTGGAACAAAAGGATGGGCGCATTTAACTTCAGGGGAATTAAATGTCTTATTATTTTGGAATTATAACATTTAGCATTAGTGTATCAAATGCAAACCCGTGATCAATGACTTCTTTGGTTGATGGAAGTAAACACATTTATAGTGTTTAATTGGGGTGTAGACTTGTTTGTTTTTAATTCATATACTAGGTAGTTTAGCCACAAGTGTTAATTTCATGATTACTGTATCAAAAAAGTGTGTTTGTAACCAAAAGATGATCCTTGCTAACCAGAAAAGGATGGGAGGACACTTTATTTTGGATTTCAACCAATTAATATCAATAAGAAATACAAATCACGATCAAGGACTCCATTGTTTGTAGGAATTGATTAAATTCATGGTTTAAATAGTTTCATGGACTTCGTTTTCACAAGAATATATTCGTTAAGATGGATGCAAAAGAGATAGTTTCTTGGTCATTAAATGAAAAATATATCTTTGGAACAAAAGGATGGGCGCATTTAAACTTCAGGGGGAATTAAATGTCTTTATTATTTTGGAATTATAACATTTAGCATTAGTATCAAATGCAAACCATGATCAATGACTTCTTTGGTTGATGGAAGTAAACACATTTAGTAGTTTTTATTGGGGTGTAGACTTGTTTGTTTGAATTCATATACTAGGTAGTTTAGCCACAAGTGCTAATTTCATGATTACTGTATCAAAAAGTGTGTTTCTAACCAAAAGATGATCCTTGCTAATTAGAATTGATGATGGGAGGGGACACTTTATTTTGTAATTCAACCAACCAATTAATATCAATAAGAAATACAAATCACGATCAAGGACTCCATTGTTTGTTGGAATTGATTAAATTCATGGTTTAAATAGTTCATGGACTTTGTTTTCACAAGAATATATTCGTTAAGATGGATGCAAAAGATAGTTTCTTGGTCATTAAATGAAAAATAATCTTTGGAACAAAAGGATGGGCGCATTTAACTTCAGGGGAATTAAATGTCTTATTATTTTGGGAATTATAACATTATAACATTTAGCATTAGTATCAAATGCAAACCATGATCAATGACTTCTTTGGTTGATGGAAGTAAACACATTTATATTTTAATTGGGGTGTAGACTTGTTTGTTTGAATTTCATATACTAGGTAGTTTAGCAACAAGTGCTAATTTCATGATTACTGTATCAAAAAGTGTGTTTTCATAACCAAAAGATGATCCTTGCTAACCAGAAATGATGGGGAGGATCACTTTATTTTTGGAATTCAACCAATTAATATCAATAAAGAATTACAAAATCACGATCAAGGACTCCATTGTTTGTTAGAATTGATTAGATTCCTGGTTTAAATAGTTCATGGACTTTGTTTTCACAAGAATATATTCGTTAAGATGGATGCAAAAGATAGTTTCTTGGTCATTAAATGAAAAATAATCTTTGGAACAAAAGGATGGGCGCATTTAACTTCAGGGGAATTAAATGTCTTATTATTTTGGAATTATAACATTTAGCATTTGTATCAAATGCAAACCGTGATCAATGACTTCTTTGGTTGATGGAAGTAAACACATTTATATTTTAATTGGCGTGTAGACTTGTTTGTTTGAATTCATATACTAGGTAGTTTAGGCACAAGTGCTAATTTCATGATTACTGTATCAAAAAGTGTGTTTGTAACCAAAAGATGATCCTTGCTAACCAGAAATGATGGGAGGATCACTTTATTTAGGATTTCAACCAATTAATATCATTAAGAAATACAAATCACGATCAAGGACTCCATTGTTTGTAGGAATTGATCAAATACATGGTTTAAATAGTTTATGGACTTCGTTTTCACAAGAATATATTCGTTAAGATGGATGCAAAAGATAGTTTCTTGGTCATTAAATGAAAAATAATCTTTGGAACAAAAGGATGGGCGCATTTAACTTCAGGGGAATTAAATGTCTTATTATTTTGGAATTATAACATTTAGCATTTGTATCAAATGCAAACCGTGATCAATGACTTCTTTGGTTGATGGAAGTAAACACATTTAGTGTTTAATTGGGGTGTAGAGTTGTTTGTTTTAATTCATATACTAAGTAGTTTAGCTACAAGTGTTAATTTCATGATTACTGTATCAAAAAGTGTGTTTGTAACCAAAAGATGATCCTTGCTAACCAGAAATGATGGGAGGATCACTTTATTTAGGATTTCAACCAATTAATATCATTAAGAAATACAAATCACGATCAAGGACTCCATTGTTTGTAGGAATTGATCAAATTCATGGTTTAAATAGTTCATGGACTTCGTTTTCACAAGAATATATTCGTTAAGATGGATGCAAAAGATAGTTTCTTGGTCATTAAATGAAAAATAATCTTTGGAACAAAAGGATGGGCGCATTTAACTTCAGGGGAATTAAATGTCTTATTATTTTGGAATTATAACATTTAGCATTTGTATCAAATGCAAACCGTGATCAATGACTTCTTTGGTTGATGGAAGTAAACACATTTAGTGTTTAATTGGGGTGTAGAGTTGTTTGTTTTAATTCATATACTAAGTAGTTTAGCTACAAGTGTTAATTTCATGATTACTGTATCAAAAAGTGCGTTTGTAACTAAAAGAAGATCCTTGCTAACCAGAAAGGATGGTAGGGACACATTATTTTGGAATTCAACCAATTAATATCAATAAGAAATACAAATCAGGATCAAGGACTCTATTGTTTGTTGGAATTGATTAAATTCATGGTCTAAATGTTTCATGGACTTTGTCTTTACAATGAATATATTCGTTAAGAAAAGTCACAAAAGTGAGTATCATGGTCTTTTAATGAAAAACAATCTTTTGAACAAAACGATCGGCATAAATAGCTTCAAGCGAAATTGAAAGTATTATTATTTAGGAATTATAACATTTAACATTAGTATGAAATGCAAACCATGATTAGTGACTTCTTTGGTTGATGGAAGTAAACACATTTAGAGTTTTATTGGGGCATAGACTTGTTTGCTTGAATTCATATACTAGGTAGTTTAGACTACAAGTGTTAATTTCATGATTACTGTATCAAAAAATGTGTTTGTAACTAAAAGAAGATCCTTGCTAACCAGAAAGAATGGTAGGGACACATGATTTTGGAATTCAACCAATTAATATCAATAAGAAATACAAATCACGATCAAGGACTCCATTGTTTGTACGAATTGATTAAATTCATGGTTTAAATAGTTCATGGACTTCGTTTTCACAAGAATATATTCGGTAAGATGGATGCAAAAGATAGTTTCTTGGTCATTAAATGAAAAATAATCTTTGGATCAAAAGGATGGGCGCATTTAACTTAAGGGGAATTAAATGTCTTATTATTTTGGAATTATAACATTTAGCATTAGTATCAAATGCAAACCATGATCAATGACTTCTTTGGTTGATGGAAGTAATCACATTTATAGTTTTATTGGGGTATAGACTTGTTTGTTTGAATTCATACACTAGGAAGTTTAGCCACAAGTGCTAATTTCATGATTACTGTATCAAAAAGTGTGTTTCTAACCAAAAGATGATCCTTGCTAATTAGAATTGATGGGAGGGACACTTTATTTTGTAATTCAACCAATTAATATCAATAAGAAATACAAATCACGATCAAGGACTCCATTGTTTGTTGGAATTGATTAGATTCCTGGTTTAAATAGTTCATGGACTTCGTTTTCACAAGAATATATTCGTTAAGATGGATGCAAAAGATAGTTTCTTGGTCATTAAATGAAAAATAATCTTTGGAACAAAAGGATGGGCGCATTTAACTTAGGGGGAATTAAATGTCTTATTATTTTGGAATTATAACATTTAGCATTAGTATCAAAAGCAAACCATGATCAATGACTTCTTTGGTTGATGGAAGTAATCACATTTACAGTTTTGTTGGGTTGTAGACTTATTTGTTTGAATTCATATACTACGTAGTTTAGCCACAAGTGCTAATTTCATGATTACTGTATCAAAAAGTGTGTTTGTAACCAAAAGATGATCCTTGCTAACCAGAAATGATGGGAGGGATCACTTTATTTTGGATTTCAACCAATTAATATAATTAAGAATTACAAATCACGATCAAGGACTCCATTGTTTGTAGGAATTGATCAAATTCACGGTTTAAATAGTTCATGGACTTCGTTTTCACAAGAATATATTCGTTAAGATGGATGCAAAAGATAGTTTCTTGGTCATTAAATGAAAAATAATCTTTGGAACAAAAGGATGGGCGCATTTAACTTCAGGGGAATTAAATGTCTTATTATTTTGGAATTATAACATTTAGCATTAGTATCAAAAGCAAACCATGATCAATGGCTTCTTTGGTTGATGGAAGTAATCACATTTATAGTTTTATTTTGTTGTAGACTTATTTGTTTGAATTCATATACTACGTAGTTTAACCACAAGTGCTAATTTCATGATTACTGTATCAAAAAGTGTGTTTGTAACCAAAAGATGATCCTTGCTAACCAGAAATGATGGGAGGATCACTTTATTTAGGATTTCAACCAATTAATATCATTAAGAATTACAAATCACGATCAAGGACTCCATTGTTTGTAGGAATTGATTAAATTCATGGTTTAAATATTTCATGGACTTCATTTTAACAAAAATATATTCATTAAGAAGGATGCAAAATATGGTTTGTTGGTCATTAAATAAAAAATAATCTTTGGAACAAAAGGATGGCGCATTTAACTTCAGCGGAATTAAATGTCTTATTATTTTGGAATTATAACATTTAGCATTTGAATCAAATGCAAACCGTGATCAATGACTTCTTTGGTTGATGGAAGTAAACACATTTAGTTTTTAATTGGGGTGTAGAGTTGTTTGTTTTAATTCATATACTAAGTAGTTTAGCTACAAGTGTTAATTTCATGATTACTGTATCAAAAAGAGTGTTTGTAACCAAAAGATGATCCTTGCCAACCAGAAATGATGGGAGGATCACTTTATTTAGGATTTCAACGAATTAATATCATTAAGAAATACAAATCACAATCAAGGACTCCATTGTTTGTAGCAATTGATCAAATTCATGGTTTAAATAGTTCATGGACTTCGTTTTCACAAGAATATATTCGTTAACATGGATGCAAAAGATAGTTTCTTGGTCATTAAATGAAAAATAATCTTTGGAACAAAAGGATGGGCGCATTTAACTTCAGGGGAATTAAATGTCTTATTATTTTGGAATTATAACATTTAGCATTAGTATAAAATGCAAACCATGATCAATGACTTCTTTGGTTGATGGAAGTAATCACATTTATAGTTTTATTGGGGTTTAGACTTGTTTGTTTGAATTCATATACTAGGTAGTTTAGCCACAAGTGCTAATTTCATGATTACTGTATCAAAAAGTGTGTTTCTAACCAAAAGATGATCCTTGCTAATTAGAATTGATGGGAGGGACACTTTATTTTGTAATTGAACCAATTAATATCAATAAGAAATACAAATCACGATCAAGGACTCCATTGTTTGTTGGAATTGATTAGATTCCTGGTTTAAATAGTTCATGGACTTCGTTTTCACAAGAATATATTCGTTAAGATGGATGCAAAAGATAGTTTCGTGGTCATTAAATGAAAAATAATCTTTGGAACAAAAGGATGGGCGCATTTAACTTCAAGGGAATTAAATGTCTTGTTATTTAGGAATTATAACATTTAGCATTAGTATCAAATGCAAACCATGATCAATGACTTCTTTGGTTGATGGAAGTAAACACATTTAGTGTTTAATTGGGGTGTAGAGTTGTTTGTTTTAATTCATATACTAAGTAGTTTAGCTACAAGTGTTAATTTCATAATTACTGTATCAAAAAGTGTGTTTGTAACTAAAAGAAGATCCTTGCTAACCAAAAATGATGGTAGGGACACATTATTTTGGAATTCAACCAATTAATATCAATAAGAAATACAAATCAGGATCAAGGACTCCATTGTTTGTTGGAATTGATTAAATTCATGGTCTAAATGGTTCATGGACTTTGTCTTTACAATGAATATATTCGTTAAGAAAAGTCACAAAAGATAGTATCATGATCTTTTAATGAAAAATAATCTTTTGAACAAAACGATCGGCGTAATTAGCTTCAAGCGAATTGAAAGTATTATTATTTAGGAATTATAACATTTAACATTAGTATGAAATGCAAACCATGATTAGTGACTTCTTTGGTTGATGGAAGTAAACACAATTAGAGTTTTATTTTGGTGTAGACTTGTTTGTTTTAATTGATATACTAGGTAGTTTAGATACAACTATTAATTTGATGATTACTGTATCAAAAAGTGTGTTTGTAACAAAAAGATGATCCTTGCTAACCAGAAAAGTAGGGAGGATCACTTTATTTTGGTTTTCAACCAATTAATATCAATAAGAAATACAAATCACAATCAAGGACTCCATTGTTTGTAGGAATTGATTAAATTCATGGTTTAAATATTTCATGGACTTCGTTTTCACAAGAATATATTCGTTAAGATGGATGCAAAAGATAGTTTCGTGGTCATTAAATGAAAAATAATCTTTGGAACAAAAGGATGGGCGCATTTAACTTCAGGGGAATTAAATTTCTTATTATTTAGGAATTATAATATTTAGCATTTGTATCAAATGCAAACCGTGATCAATGAGTTCTTTGGTTGATGGAAGTTAACACATTTAGTGTTTAATTGGGGTGTAGCGTTGTTTGTTTTCATTCATATATAAGTAGTTTAGCTACAAGTGTTAATTTCATGATTACTGTATCAAAAAGTGTGTTTGTAACTAAAAGAAGATCCTTGCTAACCAGAAAGGATGGTAGGGACACATTATTTTGGAATTCAACCAATAATATCAATAAGAAATACAAATCATAATCAAGGACTCCATTGTTTGTTGGAATTGATTAAATTCATGGTCTAAATGGTTCATGGACTTTGTTTTTACAATGAATATATTCGTTAAGAATGACACAAAAGATAGTATCATGGTCTTTTAATGAAAAATAATCTTTTGAACAAAAGGATCGGCGTAATTAGCTTGAAGCAAATTGAAAGTCTTATTATTTAGGAATTATAACATTTAACATTAGTATGAAATACAAACCATGATCAATGACTTCTTTGGTTGATGGAAGTAAACAGATTTAGAGTTTTATTTTGGTGTAGACTTGTTTGTTTTAATTCATATACTAGGTAGTTTAGATACAAGGGTTAATTTGATGATTACTGTATCAAAAAGTGTTTTTGTAACAA
>JBAPLH010001344.1:0-40053 GCA_037897445.1 Ceriops zippeliana | reverse complement strand
AAAAAATAGAGAGTACCTCACATCATTTTTGGTTAGCAAGGATGCTCCATTTGTTTCCAAACAAACTTTTGAACATTTGATATGAATTACACATGTAGCTATAACAACTTAGTAATATTAATTGAAACAAACAAGTATAAACACACATTAAAAACTAAATCTCCTTTTTAATATCCAATAAGGACCAAAGGAGTCCATTTTCATCATAATGGTTTGCGATATCGTATAGTAAATACAAATAATTAAACTATTGAATTAATCATAAATAATGAGTCAGTATCATCTCTAATACTACCTTACTTGTGAGACTATTAGGGCTGCCCATCATTGAGTGCTGCTTGGACAAGGACTATTTTAAAAAAGCAATATAAATAAGACCACCAAAACCGATGAAATTACATTTGGTTTCTTTCTGAATAACTATATATTGATCGGAAACATTCTATATGATGAATTCATTCAATTTAACAAACAAATGGAGTCCTTGAATCTTGAATTTCATTTCATATTGATATTATTTGTTTGAATTCAAAAATAGAGTGCACTCTGCCATCATTTCTGGTTAGCAGGGAAGGCAACCGCTCAGCTCTTTTTGATTCCAAAACACTGTTTTTGGGACACATATGATCACGAAATTAAACAATGTAGCTAAACAACCTAGTATATTAATTGAATTCAAAAAAGTATAAACACCATTAAAACTCTAAATCTATTTAAATCCATCAGCCAAACGAGTCATTTCATCATGGTTTGCATTTGGTGCAAATATTGAACTGGTTTAATTCCTAATAATGAGGTATTCTAATCACCTCATGTGTAATTAGGCTCCCTTTGTTGTTGACAGCAGGCGTCAACCATTTTTTCTCAAGGACATTAGCCATCATGAAATTAACTATTTGTTTCTTTTCTTAATAAACTATGCCCAATTATGAAAAAAATGGCCATGGAACATCTATTATGATGAATTCATTCATATTAATACAAACAATGGAGTCCTTGATCTACTCAATTGTCATTTCTTAATTGACACTATTGAATTGTTGAATTCTTAAACATAGAGAGTACCTCTCCATATCATTTATGGTTAGGCAAGGGATGCTCTTTTTGATTCCAAACACTACTCTTTTGGATCACATTGATCATTGAAATTAACCACATGTAGCTAAACAACCTAGTATATTAATTCAATCACAAACAGAAGTATAAAGACACGCATTAAAACGCTAAATCTATTTAAATCCATCAGCCAAAAGGAGTCATTCATCATGGTTTGCATTTCGTACAAATATTAACTATTTTAATCCATGTAAATATATGAGTCTAAATTCTAACCACCTTATGTGAATTAGGCTCCTCTTGTTGTTACAAAAGGACTATTTTAAGCAATAACCTTGAAATTAACTTTTGTTTCTTTCTGAATAACTATATTGATCGAACATCTATATGATGAATTCATTCAATTTAACAAACTATGGAGTCCTTGATCTTGAATTTCATTTCTTAATGATATTATTTGTTGAATTCAAAAATAGAGTGTACCTGCCATCATTTTTGGTTAGCAAGAGGACAGCTCTTTTGATTCCAAACACTGTTTTTGACACATTGATCACGAAATTAACACATGTAGCTAAACAACCTAGTATATTAATTGAATCAAACAAGTATAAACACCATTAAAAACTCTAAATCTCTATTAAATCCATCAGCGAAAACGAGTCATTCATCATGGTTTGCATTTGGTAGAAATATGTGAACTGGTTTAATTCCTAAATAATGAGGTATTCTAAATCACCTCATGTGAATTAGGCTCCCTTTGTTGTTACCAGGACCATTTTTCATGCATTAGCCATGTAATTAACTATTGTTTCTTTCTTAATAACTATGCCCATTATGAAAAAAATGCCCCTGGAACATCTATATGATGAATTCATTCAATTTAAGAAACTATGGAGTCCTTGATCTACAATTTCATTTCTTATTGATATTAATTGTTGAATTCTAAAATAAGAGAGTACCCTCCCATCATTTATGGTTAGCAAGGATGCTCTTTTGATTCCAAACACACTTTTTGACACATTGATCATGAAATTAACACATGTAGCTAAACAACCTAGTATATTAATTCAACAAACAAGTATAAACACCATTAAAACGCTAAATCTATTTAAATCCATCAGCCAAAGGAGTCATTCATCATGGTTTGCATTTCGTACAAATATTAATATTTTAATCCATAAATAATGAGTCATTCTAACCACCTTATGTGAATTAGGCTCCTCTTGTTGTTACAAAGACTATTTTAAGCAATAACCTTGAAATTAACTTTTGTTTCTTTCTGAATAACTATATTGATGGAACATCTATATGATGAATTCATTCAATTTAACAAACAATGGAGTCCTTGATCTTGAATTTCATTTCTTAATGATATTATTTGTTGAATTCAAAAATAGAGTGTACCTGCCATCATTTCTGGTTAGCAAGGCGGCTCTTTTGATTCCAAACACTGTTTTTGACACATTGATCACGAAATTAACACATGTAGCTAAACAACCTAGTATATTAATTGAACAAACAAGTATAAACACCATTAAAAACGCTAAATCTATTTAAATCCATCAGCGCCAAAGGAGTCATTCATCATTGGTTTGCATTTGGTACAAATATTGACTATTTTCATTCCTAAATAAAAGAGTCATTCTAACCACCTTATGTGAATTAGGCTCCCTCTTGTTGTTACAAGGACCATTTTAAGCAATAACCATGAAATTAGCTTTTGTTTCTTTCTGAATAACTATATTGCCCATGGAACATCTATATGATGAATTCATTCAATTTAACAAACAATGGAGTCCCTTGATCTTGAATTTCATTTCTTAATGATATTAATTGCGGAATTAAAAAATAGAGTGTACCTCACCATCATTTCTGGTTAGCAAGGATGCTCTTTTGATTCCAAACACACTTTTTGACACATTGATCATGAAATTAACACATGTAGCTAAACAACCTAGTATATTAATTCAACAAACAAGTATAAAACACCATTAAAACGCTAAATCTATTTAAATCCATCAGTCAAAGGAGTCATTCATCATGGTTTGCATTTCGTACAAATATTGACTATTTTAATCCATAAATAATGAGTCATTCTAACCACCTTATGTGAATTAGGCTCCTCTTGTTGTTACAAGGACTATTTTAAGCAATAACCTTGAAATTAACTTTTGTTTTCTTTCTGAATAACTATATTGATGGAACATCTATATGATGAATTCATTCAATTTAACAAACAAATGGAGTCCTTGATCTTGAATTTCATTTCTTAATGATATTATTTGTTGAATTCAAAAAATAGAGTGTACCTGCCATCATTTCTGGTTAGCAAGGGAGCTCTTTTGATTCCAAACACTGTTTTTTGACACATTGATCACGAAATTAACACATGTAGCTAAACAACCTAGTATATTAATTGAATCAAACAAGTATAAACACCATTAGAAACTCTAAATCTATTTAAAATCCATCAGCCAAACGAGTCATTCATCATGGTTTGCATTTGGTGCAAATGTGAACTGGTTTAATTCCTAAATAATGAGGTATTTCTAAACACCTCATGTGAATTAGGCTCCCTTTGTTGTTACCAGGACCATTTTTCATGCATTAGCCATGAAATTAACTATTGTTTCTTTCTTAATAACTATGCCCATTATGAAAAAAAATGCCCATGGAACATCTATATGATGAATTCATTCAATTTAACAAACAATGGAGTCCTTGATCTACAATTTCATTTCTTATTGATATTAATTGTTGAATTCTAAAATAGAGAGTACCTCCCATCATTTATGGTTAGCAAGGATGCTCTTTTGATTCCAAACACACTTTTTGACACATTGATCATGAAATTAACACATGTAGCTAAACAACCTAGTATATTAATTCAACAAACAAGTATAAACACCATTAAAACGCTAAATCTATTTAAATCCATCAGCCAAAGGAGTCATTCATCATGGTTTGCATTTCGTACAAATATTAACTATTTTAATCCATAAATAATGAGTCATTCTAACCACCTTTATGTGAATTAGGCTCCTCTTGTTCTTACAAGGACTATTTTAAGCAATAACCTTGAAATTAGCTTTTGTTTCTTTCTGAATAACTATATTGATGGAACATCTATATGATGAATTCATTCAATTTAACAAACAATGGAGTCCTTGATCTTGAATTTCATTTCTTAATGATATTATTTGCTGCATTCAAAAATAGAGTGTACCTGCCATCATTTCTGGTTAGCAAGGGAGCTCGTTTGATTCCAAACACTGTTTTTCACACATTGATCACGAAATTAACACATGTAGCTAAACAACCTAGTATATTAATTCAACAAACAAGTATAAAACACCATTAAAACGCTAAATCTATTTAAATCCATCAGCCAAAGGAGTCATTCATCATGGTTTGCATTTCGTACAAATATTAACTATTTTAATCCATAAATAAAGAGTCATTCTAACCACCTTATGCAAATTAGGCTGCTCTTGTTCTTACAAGGACTATTTTAAGCAATAACCTTGAAATTAACTTTTGTTTCTTTCTGAATAACTATATTGATGGAACATCTATATGATGAATTCATTCAATTTAACAAACAATGGAGTCCTTGATCTTGAATTTAATTTCTTAATGATATTATTTGTTGAATTCAAAAATAGAGTGTACCTGCCATCATTTCTGGTTAGCAAGGGAGCTCTTTTGATTCCAAACACTGTTTTTGACACATTGATCACGAAATTAACACACATGTAGCTAAACAACCTAGTATATTAATTGAATCAAACAAGTATAAACACCATTAAAACTCTAAATCTATTTAAATCGATCAGCCAAACGAGTCATTCATCATTGTTTGCATTTGGTGCAAAGGTGAACTGGTTTAATTCCTAAATAATGAGGTATTCTAATCACCTCATGTGAATTAGGCTCCCTTTGTTGTTACCAGGACCATTTTTCATGCATTAGCCATGAAATTAACTATTGTTTCTTTCTTAATAACTATGCCCATTATGAAAAAAATGCCCATGGAACATCTATATGATGAATTCATTCAATTTAACAAACAATGGAGTCCTTGATCTACAATTTCATTTCTTATTGATATTAATTGTTGAATTCTAAAAATAGAGAGTACCTCCCCATCATTTTTGGTTAGCAAGGATGCTCTTTTGATTCCAAACACACTTTTTGACACATTGATCATGAAAATTAACACATGTAGCTAAACAACCTAGTATATTAATTCAACAAACAAGTATAAACACCATTAAAACGCTAAAATCTATTTAAATCCATCAGCCAAAGGAGTCATTCATCATGGTTTGCATTTCGTACAAATATTAACTATTTTAATCCATAAATAATGAGTCATTCTAACCACCTTATGTGAATTAGGCTCCTCTTGTTGTTACAAGGACTATTTTAAGCAATAACCTTGAAATTAAATTTTGTTTCTTTCTGAATAACTATATTGATGGAACATCTATATGATGAATTCATTCAATTTAACAAACAATGGAGTCCTTGATCTTGAATTTCATTTCTTAATGATATTATTTGTTGAATTCAAAAATAGAGTGTACCTGCCATCATTTCTGGTTAGCAAGGGAGCTCTTTTGATTCCAAACACTGTTTTTGACACATTGATCACGAAATTAACACATGTAGCTAAACAACCTAGTATATTAATTGAATCAAACAAAGTATAAAAAACCATTAAAAACTCTAAATCTATTTAAATCCCATCAGCCAAACGAGTCATTCATCATGGTTTGCATTTCGTACAAAATATTGAACTATTTTAATTCATAAATAATGAGTCATTCTAACCACCTTATGTGAATTAGGCTCCCCTTGTTGTTACAAGGACTATTTTTTTCATGCATTAGCCATGAAATTAACTTTTGTTTCTTTCTTAATAACTAAGGCTGCCCATTATTGATGGAACATCTATATGATGAATTCATTCAATTTAACAAACAATGGAGTCCTTGATCTACAATTTCATTTCTTATTGATATTAATTGTTGAATTCTAAAATAGAGAGTACCTCCCATCATTTTTGGTTAGCAAGGATGCTCTTTTGATTCCAAACACACTTTTTGACATATTGATCATGAAATTAACACATGTAGCTAAACAACCTAGTATATTAATTCAAGAAACAAGTATAAACACCATTAAAACGCTAAATCTATTTAAATCCATCAGCCAAAGGAGTCATTCATCATGGTTTGCATTTCGTTCAAATATTAACTATTTTAATCCATAAATAATGAGTCATTCTAACCACCTTATGTGAATTAGGCTCCTCTTGTTGTTACAAGGACTATTTTAAGCAATAACCTTGAAATTAACTTTTGTTTCTTTCTGAATAACTATATTGATGGAACATCTATATGATGAATTCATTCAATTTAACAAACAATGGAGTCCTTGATCTACAATTTCATTTCTTATTGATATTAATTGTTGAATTCTAGAATTGATAGTACCCCCATCATTTATGGTTAGCAAGGATGCTCTTTTGATTCCAAACACACTTTTTGACACATTGATCATGAAATTAACACATGTAGCTAAACAACCTAGTATATTAATTCAAGAAACAAGTATAAACACCATTAAACGCTAAATCTATTTAAATCCATCAGCCAAAGGAGTCATTCATCATGGTTTGCATTTCGTACAAATATTAACTATTTTAATCCATAAATAATGAGTCATTCTAACCACCTTATGTGAATTAGGCTCCTCTTGTTGTTACAAGGACTATTTTAAGCAATAACCTTGAAATTAACTTTTGTTTCTTTCTGAATAACTATATTGATGGAACATCTATATGATGAATTCATTCAATTTAACAAACAATGGAGTCCTTGATCTTGAATTTCATTTCTTAATGATATTATTTGTTGAATTCAAAAATAGAGTGTACCTGCCATCATTTCTGGTTAGCAAGGGAGCTCTTTTGATTCCAAACACTGTTTTTGACACATTGATCACGAAATTAACACATGTAGCTAAAAAAACCTAGTATATTAATTGAATCAAACAAGTATAATAAACACCATTAAAACTCTAAATCTATTTAAATCCATCAGCGAAACGAGTCATTCATCATGGTTTGCATTTGGTGCAAAATGTGAACTGGTTTAATTCCTAAAATAATGAGGTATTCTAATCACCTCATGTGAATTAGGCTCCCTTTTGTTGTTACCAGGGACCATTTTTTTCATGCATTAGCCATGAAATTAACTATTGTTTCTTTTCTTAATATAACTATGCCCATTATGAAAAAAAATGCCCATGGAACATCTATATGATGAATTCATTCAATTTAACAAACAATGGAGTCCTTGATCTACAATTTCATTTCTTATTGATATTAATTGTTGAATTCTAAAATAGAGAGTACCCTCCCATCATTTATGGTTAGCAAGGATGCTCTTTTGATTCCAAACACACTTTTTGACACATTGATCATGAAATTAACACATGTAGCTAAACAACCTAGTATATATTAATTCAACAAACAAGTATAAACACCATTAAAACGCTAAATCTATTTAAATCCATCAGCCAAAGGAGTCATTCATCATGGTTTGCATTTCGTACAAATATTATTAACTATTTTAATCCATAAATAATGAGTCATTCTAACCACCTTATGTGAATTAGGCTCCTCTTGTTGTTACAAAGACTATTTTAAGCAATAACCTTGAAATTAACTTTTGTTTTCTTTCTGAATAACTATATTGATGGAACATCATCTATATGATGAATTCATTCAATTTAACAAACAATGGAGTCCTTGATCTTGAATTTCATTTCTTAATGATATTATTTGTTGAATTCAAAAATAGAGTGTACCTGCCATCATTTCTGGTTAGCAAGGGAGCTCTTTTGATTCCAAACACTGTTTTTGACACATTGATCACGAAATTAACACATGTAGCTAAACAACTACCTAGTATATTAATTGAATCAAACAAGTATAAACACCATTAAAACTCTAAATCTATTTAAATCCATCAGCGAAACGAGTCATTCATCATGGTTTGCATTTGGTGCAAATATGAACTGGTTTTAATTCCTAAAATAATGAGGTATTCTAATCACCTCATGTGAAATTAGGCTCCCTTTGTTGTTACCAGGACCATTTTTCATGCATTAGCCATGAAATTAACTATTGTTTCTTTCTTAATAACTATGCCCATTATGATGAAAAAAATGCCCATGGAACATCTATATGATGAATTCATTCAATTTAACAAACAATGGAGTCCTTGATCTACAATTTTCATTTCTTATTGATATTAATTGTTGAATTCAAAAAATAGAGAGTACCTCCCATCATTTCTGTGGTTAGCAAGGATGCTCTTTTGATTCCAAACACACTTTTTTGACACATTGATCATGAAATTAACACATGTAGCTAAACAACCTAGTATATTAATTGAACAAACAAGTATAAACACCATTAAAAAACGCTAAATCTATTTAAATCCATCAGCCAAAGGAGTCATTCATCATGGTTTGCATTTCGTACAAATATTAACTATTTTAATCCATAAATAATGAGTCATTCTAACCACCTCATGTGAATTAGGCTCCTCTTGTTGTTACAAGGACTATTTTCATGCAATAACCCTGAAATTAACTTTTGTTTCTTTCTGAATAACCCTATATTGATGGAACATCTATATGATGAATTCATTCAATTTAACAAACAATGGAGTCCTTGATCTTGAATTTCATTTCTTAATGATATTAATTGTTGAATTCAAAAATATAGAGTGTACCTGCCATCATTTCTGGTTAGCAAGGGAGCTCTTTTGATTCCAAACACACTTTTTGACACATTGATCACGAAATTAACACATGTAGCTAAACAACCTAGTATATTAATTGAACAAACAAGTATATAAACACCATTAAAACGCTAAATCTATTTAAATCCATCAGCCAAAGGAGTCATTCATCATGGTTTGCATTTCGTACAAATATTAACTATTTTAATCCATAAATAATGAGTCATTCTAACCACCTTATGTGAATTAGGCTCCTCTTTGTTGTTACAAGGACTATTTTTAAGCAATAACCTTGAAATTAACATTTTGTTTCTTTCTGAATAACTATATTGATGGAAACATCTATATGATGAATTCATTCAATTTAACAAACAATGGAGTCCTTGATCTTGAATTTCATTTCTTAATGATATTATTTGTTGAATTCAAAAATAGAGTGTACCTGCCATCATTTCTGGTTAGCAAGGGAGCTCTTTTGATTCCAAAACACTGTTTTTGACACATTGATCACGAAATTAACACATGTAGCTAAACAACCTAGTATATTTAATTGAATCAAACAAGTATAAACACCATTAAAACTCTAAATCTATTTAAAATCCATCAGCCAAAACGAGTCATTCATCATGGTTTGCATTTCGTGCAAATGTGAACTGGTTTAATTCCAAAATAAAGAGGTATTTCTAATCACACCTCATGTGAATTAGGCTCCCTTTGTTGTTACCAGGACCATTTTTCATGCATTAGCCTTGAAATTAACTATTGTTTCTTTCTTAAAACTATGCCCATTATGAAAAAAAAATGATGGAACATCTATATGATGAATTCATTCAATTTAACAAACAATGGAGTCCTTGATCTACAATTTCATTTTCTTATTGATATTAATTGTTGAATTAAAAAATAGAGAGTACCTCCCATCATTTTTGGTTAGCAAGGATGCTCTTTTGATTCCAAACACACTTTTTGACACATTGATCATGAAATTAACACATGTAGCTAAACAACCTAGTATATTAATTGAACAAACAAGTATAAAACACCATTAAAACGCTAAATCTATTTAAATCCATCAGCCAAAGGAGTCATTCATCATGGTTTGCATTTCGTACAAATATTAACTATTTTAATCCATAAATAATGAGTCATTCTAACCACCTTATGTGAATTAGGCTCCTCTTGTTGTTACAAGGACTATTTTAAGCAATAACCTTGAAATTAAATTTTGTTTCTTTCTGAATAACTATATTGATGGAACATCTATATGATGAATTCATTCAATTTAACAAACAATGGAGTCCTTGATCTTGAATTTCATTTCTTAATGATATTATTTGTTTGAATTCAAAAATATAGTGTGTACCTGCCATCATTTCTGGTTAGCAAAGGGAGCTCTTTTGATTCCAAACACTGTTTTTTGACACATTGATCACGAAATTAACACATGTAGCTAAACAACCTAGTATATTAATTGAATCAAACAAGTATAAACACCATTAAAACTCTAAATCTATTTAAATCCATCAGCGAAACGAGTCATTCATCATGGTTTGCATTTGGTGCAAATGTGAACTGGTTTAATTCCTAAATAATGAGGTATTCTAATCACCTCATGTGAATTAGGCTCCCTTTGTTGTTACCAGGACCATTTTTCATGCATTAGCCATGAAATTAACTATTGTTTCTTTCTTCTTAATAACTATGCCCATTATGAAAAAAAAATGCCCATGGAACATCTATATGATGAATTCATTCAATTTAAGAAACAATGGAGTCCTTGATCTACAATTTCATTTCTTATTGATATTAATTGTTGAATTAAAAAATAGAGAGTACCTCCCATCATTTATGGTTAGCAAGGAAGCTCTTTTGATTCCAAACACACTTTTTGACACATTGATCATGAAATTAACACATGTAGCTAAACAACCTAGTATATTAATTGAATCAAACAAGTATAAACACCATTAAAACTCTAAATCTATTTAAATCCATCAGCGAAACGAGTCATTCATCATGGTTTGCATTTGGTGCAAATGTGAACTGGTTTAATTCCTAAATAATGAGGTATTCTAATCACCTCATGTGAATTAGGCTCCCTTTGTTGTTACCAGGACCATTTTTCATGCATTAGCCATGAAATTAACTATTGTTTCTTTCTTAATAACTATGCCCATTATGAAAAAAATGCCCATGGAACATCTATATGATGAATTCATTCAATTTAAGAAACAATGGAGTCCTTGATCTACAATTTCATTTTTTATTGATATTAATTGTTGAATTAAAAAATAGAGAGTACCTCCCATCATTTATGGTTAGCAAGGATGCTCTTTTGATTCCAAACACACTTTTTGACACATTGATCATGAAATTAACACATGTAGCTAAAAACAACCTAGTATATTAATTCAACAAACAAGTATAAACAAAATTAAAACGCTAAATCTATTTAAATCCATCAGCCAAAGGAGTCATTCATCATGGTTTGCATTTCGTACAAATATTAACTATTTTAATCCATAAATAATGAGTCATTCTAACCACCTTATGTGAATTAGGCTCCTCTTGTTGTTACAAGGACTATTTTAAGCAATAACCTTGAAATTAAATTTTGTTTCTTTCTGAATAACTATATTGATGGAACATCTATATGATGAATTCATTCAATTTAACAAACAATGGAGTCCTTGATCTTGAATTTTATTTCTTAATGATATTATTTGTTGAATTCAAAAATAGAGTGTACCTGCCATCATTTCTGGTTAGCAAGGGAGCTCTTTTGATTCCAAACACTGTTTTTGACACATTGATCACGAAATTAACACATGTAGCTAAACAACCTAGTATATTAATTGAATCAAACAAGTATAAACACCATTAAAACTCTAAATCTATTTAAATCCATCAGCAAAACGAGTCTTTCATCATGGTTTGCATTTGGTGCAAATGTGAACTGGTTTAATTCCTAAATAATGAGGTATTCTAATCACCTCATGTGAATTAGGCTCCCTTTGTTGTTACCAGGACCATTTTTCATGCATTAGCCATGAAATTAACTATTGTTTCTTTCTTAATAACTATGCCCATTATGAAAAAAATGCCCATGGAACATCTATATGATGAATTCATTCAATTTAAGAAACTATGGAGTCCTTGATCTACAATTTCATTTCTTATTGATATTAATTGTTGAATTAAAAAATAGAGAGTACCTCCCATCATTTATGGTTAGCAAGGAAGCTCTTTTGATTCCAAACACACTTTTTGACACATTGATCATGAAATTAACACATGTAGCTAAACAACCTAGTATATTAATTGAACAAACAAGTATAAACACCATTAAAATGCTAAATCTATTTAAATCCATCAGCCAAAGGAGTCATTCATCATGGTTTGCATTTCGTACAAATATTAACTATTTTAATCCATAAATAATGAGTCATTCTAACCACCTTATGTGAATTAGGCTCCTCTTGTTGTTACAAGGACTATTTTAAGCAATAACCTTGAAATTAAATTTTGTTTCTTTCTGAATAACTATATTGATGGAACATCTATATGATGAATTCATTCAATTTAACAAACAATGGAGTCCTTGATCTTGAATTTCATTTCTTAATGATATTATTTGTTGAATTCAAAAATAGAGTGTACCTGCCATCATTTCTGGTTAGCAAGGGAGCTCTTTTGATTCCAAACACTGTTTTTGACACATTGATCACGAAATTAACACATGTAGCTAAACAACCTAGTATATTAATTGAATCAAACAAGTATAAACACCATTAAAACTCTAAATCTATTTAAATCCATCAGCGAAACGAGTCATTCATCATGGTTTTGCATTTGGTGCAAATGTGAACTGGTTTAATTCCCTAAATAATGAGGTATTCTAATCACCTCATGTGAATTAGGCTCCCTTTGTTGTTACCAGGACCATTTTTCATGCATTAGCCATGAAATTAACTATTGTTTCTTTCTTAATAACTATGCCCATTATGAAAAAAATGCCCATGGAACATCTATATGATGAATACATTCAATTTAGCAAACAATGGAGTCGTTGATCTACAATTTCATTTCTTATTGATATTAATTGTTGAATTAAAAAATAGAGAGTACCTCCCATCATTTATGGTTAGCAAGGATGCTCTTTTGATTCCAAAGACACTTTTTGACACATTGATCATGAAATTAGCACATGTAGCTAAACAACCTAGTATATTAATTCAACAAACAAGTATAAACACCATTAAAATGCTAAATCTATTTAAATCCATCAGCCAAAGGAGTCATTCATCATGGTTTGCATTTCGTACAAATATTAACTATTTTAATCCATAAATAATGAGTCATTCTAACCACCTTATGTGAATTAGGCTCCTCTTGTTGTTACAAGGACTATTTTAAGCAATAACCTTGAAATTAAATTTTGTTTCTTTCTGAATAACTATATTGATGGAACATCTATATGATGAATTCATTCAATTTAACAAACAATGGAGTCCTTGATCTTGAATTTCATTTCTTAATGATATTATTTGTTGAATTCAAAAATAGAGTGTACCTGCCATCATTTCTGGTTAGCAAGGGAGCTCTTTTGATTCCAAACACTGTTTTTGACACATTGATCACGAAATTAACACATGTAGCTAAACAACCTAGTATATTAATTGAATCAAACAAGTATAAACACCATTAAAACTCTAAATCTATTTAAATCCATCAGCGAAACGAGTCATTCATCATGGTTTTGCATTTGGTGCAAATGTGAACTGGTTTAATTCCTAAATAATGAGGTATTCTAAACACCTCATGTGAATTAGGCTCCCTTTGTTGTTACCAGGACCATTTTTCATGCATTAGCCATGAAATTAACTATTGTTTCTTTCTTAATAACTATGCCCATTATGAAAAAAAATGCCCATGGAACATCTATATGATGAATTCATTCAATTTAAGAAACAATGGAGTCCTTGATCTACAATTTCATTTCTTATTGATATTAATTGTTGAATTAAAAAAATAGAGAGTACCTCCCATCATTTATGGTTAGCAAGGATGCTCTTTTGATTCCAAACACACTTTTTGACACATTGATCATGAAATTAACACATGTAGCTAAACAACCTAGTATATTAATTCAACAAACAAGTATAAACACCATTAAAAAAACTAATCTATTTAAATCCATCAGCCAAAGGAGTCATTCATCATGGTTTGCATTTTCGTACAAATATTAAACTATTTTAATCCATAAATAATGAGTCATTCTAACCACCTTATGTGAATTAGGCTCCTCTTGTTGTTACAAGGACTATTTTAAGCAATAACCTTGAAATTAAATTTTGTTTCTTTCTGAATAACTATATTGATGGAACATCTATATGATGAATTCATTCAATTTAACAAACAATGGAGTCCTTGATCTTGAATTTCATTTCTTAATGATATTATTTGTTGAATTCAAAAATAGAGTGTACCTGCCATCATTTCTGGTTAGCAAGGGAGCTCTTTTGATTCCAAACACTGTTTTTGACACATTGATCACGAAATTAACACATGTAGCTAAACAACCTAGTATATTAATTGAATCAAACAAGTATAAACACCATTAAAACTCTAAATCTATTTAAATCCATCAGCGAAACGAGTCATTCATCATGGTTTGCATTTGGTGCAAATGTGAACTGGTTTAATTCCTAAATAATGAGGTATTCTAATCACCTCATGTGAATTAGGCTCCCTTTGTTGTTACCAGGACCATTTTTCATGCATTAGCCATGAAATTAACAATTGTTTCTTTCTTAATAACTATGCCCATTATGAAAAAAATGCCCATGGAACATCTATATGATGAATTCATTCAATTTAACAAACAATGGAGTCCTTGATCTACAATTTCATTTCTTATTGATATTAATTGTTGAATTAAAAAATAGAGAGTACCTCCCATCATTTATGGTTAGCAAGGATGCTCTTTTGATTCCAAACACACTTTTTGACACATTGATCATGAAATTAACACATGTAGCTAAACAACCTAGTATATTAATTGAACAAACAAGTATAAACACCATTAAAATGCTAAATCTATTTAAATCCATCAGCCAAAGGAGTCATTCATCATGGTTTGCATTTCGTACAAATATTAACTATTTTAATCCATAAATAATGAGTCATTCTAACCACCTTATGTGAATTAGGCTCCTCTTGTTGTTACAAGGACTATTTTAAGCAATAACCTTGAAATTAAATTTTGTTTCTTTCTGAATAACTATATTGATGGAACATCTATATGATGAATTCATTCAATTTAACAAACAATGGAGTCCTTGATCTTGAATTTCATTTCTTAATGATATTATTTGTTGAATTCAAAAATAGAGTGTACCTGCCATCATTTCTGGTTAGCAAGGCAGCTCTTTTGATTCCAAACACTGTTTTTGACACATTGATCACGAAATTAACACATGTAGCTAAACAACCTAGTATATTAATTGAATCAAACAAGTATAAACACCATTAGAACTCTAAATCTATTTAAATCCATCAGCGAAACGAGTCATTCATCATGGTTTGCATTTGGTGCAAATGTGAACTGGTTTAATTCCTAAATAATGAGGTATTCTAAATCACCTCATGTGAATTAGGCTCCCTTTGTTGTTACCAGGACCATTTTTCATGCATTAGCCATGAAATTAACTATTGTTTCTTTCTTAATAACTATGCCCATTATGAAAAAAATGCCCATGGAACATCTATATGATGAATTCATTCAATTTAAGAAACTATGGAGTCCTTGATCTACAATTTCATTTTTTATTGATATTAATTGTTGAATTAAAAAATAGAGAGTACCTCCCATCATTTATGGTTAGCAAGGATGCTCTTTTGATTCCAAACACACTTTTTGACACATTGATCATGAAATTAACACATGTAGCTAAACAACCTAGTATATTAATTGAACAAACAAGTATAAACACCATTAAAACACTAAATCTATTTAAATCCATCAGCCAAAGGAGTCATTCATCATGGTGGTTTGCATTTCGTACAAATATTAACTATTTTAATCCATAAATAATGAGTCATTCTAACCACCTTATGTGAATTAGGCTCCCCTTGTTGTTACAAGGACTATTTTAAGCAATAACCTTGAAATTAAATTTTGTTTCTTTCTGAATAACTATATTGATGGAACATCTATATGATGAATTCATTCAATTTAACAAAAACAATGGAGTCCTTGATCTTGAATTTCATTTCTTAATGATATTATTTGTTGAATTCAAAAAATAGAGTGTACCTGCCATCATTTCTGGTTAGCAAGGCAGCTCTTTTGATTCCAAACACTGTTTTTGACACATTGATCATGAAATTAACACATGTAGCTAAACAACCTAGTATATTAATTGAACAAACAAGTATAAACACCATTAAAACACTAAATCTATTTAAATCCATCAGCCAAAGGAGTCATTCATCATGGTTTGCATTTCGTACAAATATTAACTATTTTAATCCATAAATAATGAGTCATTCTAACCACGTTAAGTGAATTAGGCTCCCCTTGTTGTTACAAGGACTATTTTAAGCAATAACCTTGAAATTAAATTTTGTTTCTTTCTGAATAACTATATTGATGGAACATCTATATGATGAATTCATTCAATTTAACAAACAATGGAGTCCTTGATCTTGAATTTTATTTCTTAATGATATTATTTGTTGAATTCAAAAATAGAGTGTACCTGCCATCATTTCTGGTTAGCAAGGCAGCTCTTTTGATTCCAAACACTGTTTTTGACACATTGATCACGAAATTAACACATGTAGCTAAACAACCTAGTATATTAATTGAATCAAACAAGTATAAAACACCATTAAAACTCTAAATCTATTTAAATCCATCAGCGAAACGAGTCATTCATCATGGTTTGCATTTGGTGCAAATGTGAACTGGTTTAATTCCTAAATAATGAGGTATTCTAAACACCTCATGTGAATTAGGCTCCCTTTGTTGTTACCAGGACCATTTTTCATGCATTAGCCATGAAATTAACTATTGTTTCTTTCTTAATAACTTTGCCCATTATGAAAAAAATGCCCATGGAACATCTATATGATGAATACATTCAATTTATCAAACAATGGAGTCCTTGATCTACAATTTCATTTCTTATTGATATTAATTGTTGAATTAAAAAATAGAGAGTACCTCCCATCATTTATGGTTAGCAAGGATGCTCCTTTGATTCCAAAGACACTTTTTGACACATTGATCATGAAATTAACACATGTAGCTAAACAACCTAGTATATTAATTGAACAAACAAGTATAAACACCATTAAAACACTAAATCTATTTAAATCCATCAGCCAAAGGAGTCATTCATCATGGTTTGCATTTCGTACAAATATTAACTATTTTAATCCATAAATAATGAGTCATTCTAACTACTTTATGTGAATTAGGCTCCTCTTGTCGCTACAAGGACTATTTTAAGCAATAACCTTGAAATTACATTTTATTTCTTTCTGAATAACTATATTGATGGAACATCTATATGATGAATTCATTCAATTTAACAAACAATGGAGTCCTTGATCTTGAATTTTATTTCTTAATGATATTATTTGTTGAATTCAAAAATAGAGTGCACCTGCCATCATTTCTGGTTAGCAAGGCAGCTCTTTTGATTCCAAACACCGTTTTTGACACATTGATCACGAAATTAACACATGTAGCTAAACAACCTAGTATATTAATTGAACAAACAAGTATAAACACCATTAAAATGCTAAATCTATTTAAATCCATCAGCCAAAGGAGTCATTCATCATGGTTTGCATTTCGTACAAATATTAACTATTTTAATCCATAAATAATGAGTCATTCTAACTACCTTATGTGAATTAGGCTCCTCTTGTTGCTACAAGGACTATTTTAAGCAATAACCTTGAAATTACATTTTATTTCTTTCTGAATAACTATATTGATGGAACATCTATATGATGAATTCATTCAATTTAACAAACAATGGAGTCCTTGATCTTAAAATTTTTATTTCTTAATGATATTATTTGTTGAATTCAAAAATAGAGTGCACCTGCCATCATTTCTGGTTAGCAAGGCAGCTCTTTTGATTCCAAACACTGTTTTTGACACATTGATCACGAAATTAACACATCTAGCTAAACAACCTAGTATATTAATTGAATCAAATGAGTATAAACACCAGTAAAACTCTAAATCTATTTAAATGCATCAGCGAAACGAGTCATTCATCATGGTTTGCATTTGGTGCAAATGTGAACTGGTTTAATTCCTAAATAATGAGGTATTCTAATCACCTCATGTGAATTAGGCTCCCTTTGTTGTTACTAGGACCATTTTTCATGCATTAGCCGTGAAATTAACTATTGTTTCTTTCTTAATAACTATGCCCATTGTGAAAAAAATGGTCATGGAACATCTACATGAATTCATTCAATTTAAGAAACTATGGTGTCCTTGATCTACAATTTCATTTTTTATTGATATTAATTGTTGAATTAAAAAATAGAGAGTACCTCCCATTATTTATTGTTAGCAAGGATGCTCTTTTGATTCCAAAAACACTTTTTGACACATTGACCATTAAATTAACACATGTAGCTAAACAACCTAGTATATTAATTCAACAAACAAGTATAAAACACCATTAAAACGCTAAATCTATTCCAATCCATCAGCCAAAGGAGTCATTCATCATGGTTTGCTTTTCGTACAAATATATTAACTATTTTAATCCATAAATAATGAGTCATTCTAACCACCTTATGTGAATTTGGCTCCTCTAGTTGTTACAAGGACTATTTTAAGCAATAACCTTGAAATTAAATTTTGTTTCTTTCTGAATAACTATATTGATGGAACATCTATATGATGAATTCATTCAATTTAACAAACAATGGAGTCCTTGATCTTGAATTTCATTTCTTAATGATATTATTTGTTGAATTCAAAAATAGAGTGTACTTGCCATGAATTCTGGTTAGCAAGGGAGCTGTTTTGATTCCAATCACTGTTTTTGACACATTGATCACCAAATTAACGCATGTAGCTAAACAACCTAGTATATTAAATGAATCAAACAAGTATAAACACCATTAAAACTCTAAATCTATTCCAATCCATCAGCGATACGAGTCATTCATCATGGTTTGCATTTGGTGCAAATGTGAACTGGTTTAATTCTGAAATAATGAGGTATTCTAATCACCTCATGTTAATTAGGCTTCCTTTGTTGTTACCAGGACCATTTTTCATGCATTAGCCATGAAATTAACAATTGTTTCTTTCTTAATAACTATGCCCATTATGAAAAAAATGCCCATGGAACATCTATATGATGAATACATTCCATTTAACAAACAATGGAGTCCTTGACCTACAATTTCATTTCTTATTGATATTAATTGTTGAATGAAAAAATAGAGAGTACCTCCCATCATTTATGGTTAGCAAGGATGCTCTTTTGATTCCAAAGACACTTTTTGACACATTGATCATGAAATTAACACATGTACCTAAACAACCTAGTATATTAATTCAACAAACAAGTATAAAAACCCATTAAAACGCTAAATCTATTTAAATCCATCAGCCAAAGGAGTCATTCATCATGGTTTGCATTTCGTACAAATATTAACTATTTTAATCCATAAGTAATGAGTCATTCTAACCACCTTATGTGAATTAGACTCCTCTTGTTGTTACAAGGACTATTTTAAGCAATAACCTTGAAATTAAATTTTGTTTCTTTCTGAATAACTATATTGATGGAACATCTATATGATGAATTCATTCAATTTAACAAACAATGGAGTCCTTGATCTTGAATTTCATTTCTTAATGATATTATTTGTTGAATTCAAAAATAGAGTGCACCTGCCATCATTTCTGCTTAGCAAGGCAGCTCTTTTGATTCCAAACACTGTTTTTGACACATTGATCACGAAATTAACACATGTAGCTAAACAACCTAGTATATTAATTGAATCAAACAAGTATAAACACCATTAGAACTCTAAATCTATTTAAATCCATCAGCGAAACGAGTCATTCAACATGGTTTGCATTTGGTGCAAATGTGAACTGATTTAATTCCTAAATAATGAGGTATTCTAATGACCTCATGTGAATTAGGCTCCCTTTGTTGTTACCAGGACCATTTTTCATGCATTAGCCATGAAATTAACTATTGTTTCTTTCTTAATAACTATGCCCATTGTGAAAAAAATGGTCATGGAACATCTACATGAATTCATTCAATTTAAGAAACTATGGTGTCCTTGATCTACAATTTCATTTTTTTTTGATATTAACTGTTGAATTAAAAATTAGAGAGTACCTCCCATCATTTATGGTTAGCAAGGAAGCTCTTTTGATTCCAAACACACTTTTTGACACATTGATCATGAAATTAACACATGTAGCTAAACAACCTAGTATATTAATTGAACAAAAAAGTATAAACACCATTAAAATGCTAAATCTATTTAAATCCATCAGCCAAAGGAGTCATTCATCATGGTTTGCATTTCGTACAAATATTAACTATTTTAATCCATAAATAATGAGTCATTCTAACCACCTTATGTGAATTAGGCTCCTCTTGTTGTTACAAGGACTATTTTAAGCAATAACCTTGAAATTAAATTTTGTTTCTTTCTGAATAACTATATTGATGGAACATCTATATGATGAATTCATTCAATTTAACAAACAATGGGTCCTTGATCTTGAATTTCATTTCTTAATGATATTATTTGTTGAATTAAAAAATACAGTGTACCTGCCATCATTTCTGGTTAGCAAGGCAACTCTTTTGATTCCAAACACTGTTTTTGACACATTGATCACGAAATTGACACATGTAGCTAAACAACCTAGTATATTAATTGAATCAAACAAGTATAAACACCATTAGAACTCTAAATCTATTTAAATCCATCAGCGAAACGAGTCATTGATCATGGTTTGCATTTGGTGCAAATGTGAACTGGTTTAATTCCTAAATAATGAGGTATTCTAAACACCTCATGTGAATTAGGCTCCCTTTGTTGTTACCAAGTCCATTTTTCATGCATTAGCCATGAAATTAACTATTGTTTCTTTCTTAATAACTTTGCCCATTATGAAAAGAATGCCCATGGAACATCTATATGATGAATACATTCAATTTATCAAACAATGGAGTCGTTGATCTACAATTTCGTTTCTTATTGATATTAATTGTTGAATTAAAAAATAGAGAGTACCTCCCATCATTTATGGTTAGCAAGGAAGCTCTTTTGATTCCAAACACACTTTTTGACACATTGATCACGAAATTAACACATGTAGCTAAACAACCTAGTATATTAATTGAACAAACAAGTATAAACACCCATTAAAAACACTAAATCTATTTAAATCCATCAGCCAAAGGAGTCATTCATCATGGTTGAATTTTGTACTAATATTAACTATTTGAATCCATAAATAATGAGTCATTCTAACCACCTTATGTGAATTAGGCTCCCCTTGTTGTTACAAGGACTATTTTAAGCAATAACCTTGAAATTAAATTTTGTTTCTTTCTGAATAACTATATTGATGGAACATCTATATGATGAATTCATTCAATTTAACAAACAATGGAGTCCTTGATCTTGAATTTTATTTCTTAATGATATTATTTGTTGAATTCAAAAATAGAGTGCACCTGCCATCATTTCTGGTTAGCAAGGCAGCTCTTTTGATTCCAAACACTGTTTTTGACACATTGATCACGAAATTAACACATGTAGCTAAACAACCTAGTATATTAATTGAATCAAACAAGTATAAATACCATTAAAACTCTAAATCTATTTAAATCCATCAGCGAAACGAGTCATTCATCATGGTTTGCATTTGGTGCAAATGTGAACTGGTTTATTTCCTAAATAATTAGGTATTCTGATCACCTCATATGAATTAGGCTCCCATTGTTGTTACCTGGACCATTTTTCATGCATTAGCCATGAAATTAACTATTGTTTCTTTCTTAATAACTTTGCCCATTATGAAAAAAATGCCCATGGAACATTTATATGATGAATACATTCAATTTATCAAACAATGGAGTCCTTGATCTACAATTTCATTTCTTATTGATATTAATTGTTGAATTAAAAAATAGAGAGTACCTCCCATCATTTATGGTTAGCAAGGATGCTCCTTTGATTCCAAAGACACTTTTTGACACATTGATCATGAAATTAACACATGTAGCTAAACAACCTAGTATATTAATTGAACAAACAGGTATAAACACCATTAAAATGCTAAATCTATTTAAATCCATCAGCCAAAGGAGTCATTCATCATGGGTTGCATTTCGTACTAATATTAACTATTTTAATCCATAAATATTGAGTGATTCTAACCACCTTATGTGAATTAGACTCCTCTTGTTGTTACAAGGACTATTTTAAGCAATAACCTTGAAATTAAATTTTGTTTCTTTCTGAATAACTATATTGATGGAACATCTATATGATGAATTCATTCAATTTAACAAACAATGGAGTCCTTGATCTTGAATTTTATTTCTTAATGATATTACTTGTTGAATTCAAAAATAGAGTGCACCTGCCATCATTTCTGGTTAGCAAGGCAGCTCTTTTTTGATTCCAAACACCGTTTTTTTGACACATTGATCACGAAATTAACACATGTAGCTAAACAACCTAGTATATTAATTGAACAAACAAGTATAAACACCATTAAAATGCTAAATCTATTTAAATCCATCAGCCAAAGGAGTCATTCATCATGGTTTGCATTTCGTACAAATATTAACTATTTTAATCCATAAATAATGAGTCATTCTAACTACCTTATGTGAATTAGGCTCCTCTTGTTGCTACAAGGACTATTTTAAGCAATAACCTTGAAATTACATTTTATTTCTTTCTGAATAACTATATTGATGGAACATCTATATGATGAATTCATTCAATTTAACAAACAATGGAGTCCTTGATCTTAAATTTTATTTCTTAATAATATTATTTGTTGAATTCAAAAATAGAGTGCACCTGCCATCATTTCTGGTTAGCAAGGCAGCTCTTTTGATTCCAAACACTGTTTTTGACACATTGATCACGAAATTAACACATCTAGCTAAACAACCTAGTATATTAATTGAATCAAATGAGTATAAACACCAGTAAAACTCTAAATCTATTTAAATGCATCAGCGAAACGAGTCATTCATCATGGTTTGCATTTGGTGCAAATGTGAACTGGTTTAATTCCTAAATAATGAGGTATTCTAATCACCTCATGTGAATTAGGCTCCCTTTGTTGTTACTAGGACCATTTTTCATGCATTAGCCGTGAAATTAACTATTGTTTCTTTCTTAATAACTATGCCCATTGTGAAAAAAATGGTCATGGAACATCTACATGAATTCATTCAATTTAAGAAACTATGGTGTCCTTGATCTACAATTTCATTTTTTATTGATATTAATTGTTGAATTAAAAAATAGAGAGTACCTCCCATTATTTATTGTTAGCAAGGATGCTCTTTTGATTCCAAAAACACTTTTTGACACATTGACCATTAAATTAACACATGTAGCTAAACAACCTAGTATATTAATTCAACAAACAAGTATAAACACCATTAAAACGCTAAATCTATTCCAATCCATCAGCCAAAGGAGTCATTCATCATGGTTTGCTTTTCGTACAAATATTAACTATTTTAATCCATAAATAATGAGTCATTCTAACCACCTTATGTGAATTTGGCTCCTCTAGTTGTTACAAGGACTATTTTAAGCAATAACCTTGAAATTAAATTTTGTTTCTTTCTGAATAACTATATTGATGGAACATCTATATGATGAATTCATTCAATTTAACAAACAATGGAGTCCTTGATCTTGAATTTCATTTCTTAATGATATTATTTGTTGAATTCAAAAATAGAGTGTACTTGCCATGAATTCTGGTTAGCAAGGGAGCTGTTTTGATTCCAATCACTGTTTTTGACACATTGATCACCAAATTAACGCATGTAGCTAAACAACCTAGTATATTAAATGAATCAAACAAGTATAAACACCATTAAAACTCTAAATCTATTCCAATCCATCAGCGATACGAGTCATTCATCATGGTTTGCATTTGGTGCAAATGTGAACTGGTTTAATTCTGAAATAATGAGGTATTCTAATCACCTCATGTTAATTAGGCTTCCTTTGTTGTTACCAGGACCATTTTTCATGCATTAGCCATGAAATTAACAATTGTTTCTTTCTTAATAACTATGCCCATTATGAAAAAAATGCCCATGGAACATCTATATGATGAATACATTCCATTTAACAAACAATGGAGTCCTTGACCTACAATTTCATTTCTTATTGATATTAATTGTTGAATGAAAAAATAGAGAGTACCTCCCATCATTTATGGTTAGCAAGGATGCTCTTTTGATTCCAAAGACACTTTTTGACACATTGATCATGAAATTAACACATGTACCTAAACAACCTAGTATATTAATTCAACAAACAAGTATAAATACCATTAAAACGCTAAATCTATTTAAATCCATCAGCCAAAGGAGTCATTCATCATGGTTTGCATTTCGTACAAATATTAACTATTTTAATCCATAAGTAATGAGTCATTCTAACCACCTTATGTGAATTAGACTCCTCTTGTTGTTACAAGGACTATTTTAAGCAATAACCTTGAAATTAAATTTTGTTTCTTTCTGAATAACTATATTGATGGAACATCTATATGATGAATTCATTCAATTTAACAAACAATGGAGTCCTTGATCTTGAATTTCATTTCTTAATGATATTATTTGTTGAATTCAAAAATAGAGTGCACCTGCCATCATTTCTGCTTAGCAAGGCAGCTCTTTTGATTCCAAACACTGTTTTTGACACATTGATCACGAAATTAACACATGTAGCTAAACAACCTAGTATATTAATTGAATCAAACAAGTATAAACACCATTAGAACTCTAAATCTATTTAAATCCATCAGCGAAACGAGTCATTCAACATGGTTTGCATTTGGTGCAAATGTGAACTGATTTAATTCCTAAATAATGAGGTATTCTAATGACCTCATGTGAATTAGGCTCCCTTTGTTGTTACCAGGACCATTTTTCATGCATTAGCCATGAAATTAACTATTGTTTCTTTCTTAATAACTATGCCCATTGTGAAAAAAATGGTCATGGAACATCTACATGAATTCATTCAATTTAAGAAACTATGGTGTCCTTGATCTACAATTTCATTTTTTTTTGATATTAACTGTTGAATTAAAAATTAGAGAGTACCTCCCATCATTTATGGTTAGCAAGGAAGCTCTTTTGATTCCAAACACACTTTTTGACACATTGATCATGAAATTAACACATGTAGCTAAACAACCTAGTATATTAATTGAACAAAAAAGTATAAACACCATTAAAATGCTAAATCTATTTAAATCCATCAGCCAAAGGAGTCATTCATCATGGTTTGCATTTCGTACAAATATTAACTATTTTAATCCATAAATAATGAGTCATTCTAACCACCTTATGTGAATTAGGCTCCTCTTGTTGTTACAAGGACTATTTTAAGCAATAACCTTGAAATTAAATTTTGTTTCTTTCTGAATAACTATATTGATGGAACATCTATATGATGAATTCATTCAATTTAACAAACAATGGAGTCCTTGATCTTGAATTTCATTTCTTAATGATATTATTTGTTGAATTAAAAAATACAGTGTACCTGCCATCATTTCTGGATAGCAAGGCAACTCTTTTGATTCCAAACACTGTTTTTGACACATTGATCACGAAATTGACACATGTAGCTAAACAACCTAGTATATTAATTGAATCAAACAAGTATAAACACCATTAGAACTCTAAATCTATTTAAATCCATCAGCGAAACGAGTCATTGATCATGGTTTGCATTTGGTGCAAATGTGAACTGGTTTAATTCCTAAATAATGAGGTATTCTAAACACCTCATGTGAATTAGGCTCCCTTTGTTGTTACCAAGTCCATTTTTCATGCATTAGCCATGAAATTAACTATTGTTTCTTTCTTAATAACTTTGCCCATTATGAAAAGAATGCCCATGGAACATCTATATGATGAATACATTCAATTTATCAAACAATGGAGTCGTTGATCTACAATTTCGTTTCTTATTGATATTAATTGTTGAATTAAAAAATAGAGAGTACCTCCCATCATTTATGGTTAGCAAGGAAGCTCTTTTGATTCCAAACACACTTTTTGACACATTGATCACGAAATTAACACATGTAGCTAAACAACCTAGTATATTAATTGAACAAACAAGTATAAACACCATTAAAACACTAAATCTATTTAAATCCATCAGCCAAAGGAGTCATTCATCATGGTTGAATTTTGTACTAATATTAACTATTTGAATCCATAAATAATGAGTCATTCTAACCACCTTATGTGAATTAGGCTCCTCTTGTTGTTACAAGGACTATTTTAAGCAATAACCTTGAAATTAAATTTTGTTTCTTTCTGAATAACTATATTGATGGAACATCTATATGATGAATTCATTCAATTTAACAAACAATGGAGTCCTTGATCTTGAATTTCATTTCTTAATGATATTATTTGTTGAATTAAAAAATACAGTGTACCTGCCATCATTTCTGGATAGCAAGGCAACTCTTTTGATTCCAAACACTGTTTTTGACACATTGATCACGAAATTGACACATGTAGCTAAACAACCTAGTATATTAATTGAATCAAACAAGTATAAACACCATTAGAACTCTAAATCTATTTAAATCCATCAGCGAAACGAGTCATTGATCATGGTTTGCATTTGGTGCAAATGTGAACTGGTTTAATTCCTAAATAATGAGGTATTCTAAACACCTCATGTGAATTAGGCTCCCTTTGTTGTTACCAAGTCCATTTTTCATGCATTAGCCATGAAATTAACTATTGTTTCTTTCTTAATAACTTTGCCCATTATGAAAAGAATGCCCATGGAACATCTATATGATGAATACATTCAATTTATCAAACAATGGAGTCGTTGATCTACAATTTCATTTCTTATTGATATTAATTGTTGAATTAAAAAATAGAGAGTACCTCCCATCATTTATGGTTAGCAAGGATGCTCCTTTGATTCCAAAGACACTTTTTTTGACACATTGATCATGAAATTAACACATGTAGCTAAACAACCTAGTATATTAATTGAACAAACAGGTATAAACACCATTAAAATGCTAAATCTATTTAAATCCATCAGCCAAAGGAGTCATTCATCATGGGTTGCATTTCGTACTAATATTAACTATTTTAATCCATAAATATTGAGTGATTCTAACCACCTTATGTGAATTAGACTCCTCTTGTTGTTACAAGGACTATTTTAAGCAATAACCTTGAAATTAAATTTTGTTTCTTTCTGAATAACTATATTGATGGAACATCTATATGATGAATTCATTCAATTTAACAAACAATGGAGTCCTTGATCTTGAATTTTATTTCTTAATGATATTACTTGTTGAATTCAAAAATAGAGTGCACCTGCCATCATTTCTGGTTAGCAAGGCAGCTCTTTTGATTCCAAACACCGTTTTTGACACATTGATCACGAAATTAACACATGTAGCTAAACAACCTAGTATATTAATTGAACAAACAAGTATAAACACCATTAAAATGCTAAATCTATTTAAATCCATCAGCCAAAGGAGTCATTCATCATGGTTTGCATTTCGTACAAATATTAACTATTTTAATCCATAAATAATGAGTCATTCTAACTACCTTATGTGAATTAGGCTCCTCTTGTTGCTACAAGGACTATTTTAAGCAATAACCTTGAAATTACATTTTATTTCTTTCTGAATAACTATATTGATGGAACATCTATATGATGAATTCATTCAATTTAACAAACAATGGAGTCCTTGATCTTAAATTTTATTTCTTAATGATATTATTTGTTGAATTCAAAAATAGAGTGCACCTGCCATCATTTCTGGTTAGCAAGGCAGCTCTTTTGATTCCAAACACTGTTTTTGACACATTGATCACGAAATTAACACATCTAGCTAAACAACCTAGTATATTAATTGAATCAAACGAGTATAAACACCAGTAAAACTCTAAATCTATTTAAATGCATCAGCGAAACGAGTCATTCATCATGGTTTGCATTTGGTGCAAATGTGAACTGGTTTAATTCCTAAATAATGAGGTATTCTAATCACCTCATGTGAATTAGGCTCCCTTTGTTGTTACTAGGACCATTTTTCATGCATTAGCCGTGAAATTAACTATTGTTTCTTTCTTAATAACTATGCCCATTGTGAAAAAAATGGTCATGGAACATCTACATGAATTCATTCAATTTAAGAAACTATGGTGTCCTTGATCTACAATTTCATTTTTTATTGATATTAATTGTTGAATTAAAAAATAGAGAGTACCTCCCATTATTTATGGTTAGCAAGGATGCTCTTTTGATTCCAAACACACTTTTTGACACATTGACCATTAAATTAACACATGTAGCTAAACAACCTAGTATATTAATTCAACAAACAAGTATAAACACCATTAAAACGCTAAATCTATTCCAATCCATCAGCCAAAGGAGTCATTCATCATGGTTTGCTTTTCGTACAAATATTAACTATTTTAATCCATAAATAATGAGTCATTCTAACCACCTTATGTGAATTTGGCTCCTCTAGTTGTTACAAGGACTATTTTAAGCAATAACCTTGAAATTAAATTTTGTTTCTTTCTGAATAACTATATTGATGGAACATCTATATGATGAATTCATTCAATTTAACAAACAATGGAGTCCTTGATCTTGAATTTCATTTCTTAATGATATTATTTGTTGAATTCAAAAATAGAGTGTACTTGCCATGAATTCTGGTTAGCAAGGGAGCTGTTTTGATTCCAATCACTGTTTTTGACACATTGATCACCAAATTAACGCATGTAGCTAAACAACCTAGTATATTAATTGAATCAAACAAGTATAAACACCATTAAAACTCTAAATCTATTCCAATCCATCAGCGATACGAGTCATTCATCATGGTTTGCATTTGGTGCAAAATGTGAACTGGTTTAATTCCGAAAATAATGAGGTATTCTAATCACCTCATGTTAATTAGGCTTCCTTTGTTGTTACCAGGACCATTTTTCATGCATTAGCCATGAAATTAACAATTGTTTTCTTTCTTAATAACTATGCCCATTATGAAAAAAAATGCCCATGGAACATCTATATGATGAATACATTCCATTTAACAAACAATGGAGTCCTTGACCTACAATTTCATTTCTTATATGATATTAATTGTTGAATGAAAAAATAGAGAGTACCTCCCATCATTTATGGTTAGCAAGGATGCTCTTTTGATTCCAAAGACACTTTTTGACACATTGATCATGAAATTAACACATGTACCTAAACAACCTAGTATATTAATTTCAACAAACAAGTATAAATACCATTAAAACGCTAAATCTATTTAAATCCATCAGCCAAAGGAGTCATTCATCATGGTTTGCATTTCGTACAAATATTAACTATTTTAATCCATAAGTAATGAGTCATTCTAACCACCTTATGTGAATTAGACTCCTCTTGTTGTTACAAGGACTATTTTAAGCAATAACCTTGAAATTAAATTTTGTTTCTTTCTGAATAACTATATTGATGGAACATCTATATGATGAATTCATTCAATTTAACAAACAATGGAGTCCTTGATCTTGAATTTCATTTCTTAATGATATTATTTGTTGAATTCAAAAATAGAGTGCACCTGCCATCATTTCTGGTTAGCAAGGCAACTCTTTTGATTCCAAACACTGTTTTTTTGGCACATTGATCACGAAATTAACACATGTAGCTAAACAACCTAGTATATTAATTGAATCAAACAAGTATAAACACCATTAGAACTCTAAATCTATTTAAATCCATCAGCGAAACGAGTCATTCAACATGGTTTGCATTTGGTGCAAATGTGAACTGGTTTAATTCCTAAATAATGAGGTATTCTAAACACCTCATGTGAATGAGGCTCCCTTTGTTGTTACCAGGACCATTTTTCATGCATTAGCCATGAAATTAAACTATTGTTTCTTTCTTTCTTATAACTTTGCCCATTATGAAAAAAATGCCCATGGAACATCTATATGATGAATACATTCAATTTATCAAACAATGGAGTCCTTGATCTACAATTTCATTTCTTATTGATATTAATTGTTGAATTAAAAAATAGAGAGTACCTCCCATCATTTATGGTTAGCAAGGATGCTCCTTTGATTCCAAAGACACTTTTTGACACATTGATCATGAAAGTTAACACATGTAGCTAAACCAACCTAGTATATTAATGAACAAACAAGTATAAAACACCATTAAAACACTAAATCTATTTAAATCCATCAGCCAAAGGAGTCATTCATCATGGTTGAATTTCGTACTACTATTAACTATTTGAATCCATAAATAATGAGTCATTCTAACCACCTTATGTGAATTAGGCTCCCCTTGTTGTTACAAGGACTATTTTAAGCAATAACCTTGAAATTAAATTTTGTTTCTTTCTGAATAACTATATTGATGGAACATCTATATGATGAATTCATTCAATTTAACAAACAATGGAGTCCTTGATCTTGAATTTTATTTCTTAATGATATTATTGTTGAATTCAAAAATAGAGTGCACCTGCCATCATTTTCTGGTTAGCAAGGCAGCTCTTTTGATTCCAAACAAACACCGTTTTTGACACATTGATCACGAAATTTAACACATGTAGCTAAACAACCTAGTATATTAATTGAATCAAACAAGTATAAACACCATTAAAATGCTAAATCTATTTAAATCCATCAGCCAAAGGAGTCATTCATCATGGTTTGCATTTCGTACAAATATTAACTATTTTAATCCCTAAAATAATGAGTCATTCTAACTACCTTATGTGAATTAGGCTCCTCTTGTCGCTACAAGGACTATTTTTTCATGCAATAACCTTGAAATTAACATTTTTCTTTTTAATTTCTGAATATGAACATATTGATGGAACATCTATATGATGAATTCATTCAATTTAACAAACAATGGAGTCCTTGATCTTAAATTTTATTTCTTAATGATATTATTTGTTGAATTCAAAAATAGAGTGCACCTGCCATCATTTCTGGTTAGCAAGGCAGCTCTTTTGATTCCAAACACTGTTTTTGACACATTGATCACGAAATTAACACATCTAGCTAAACAAACTAGTATATTAATTGAATCAAACGAGTATAAACACCAGTAAAACTCTAAATCTATTTAAATGCATCAGCGAAACGAGTCATTCATCATGGTTTGCATTTGGTGCAAATGTGAACTGGTTTAATTCCTAAATAATGAGGTATTCTAATCACCTCATGTGAATTAGGCTCCTCTTGTTGTTACAAGGACTATTTTAAGCAATAACCTTGAAATTAAATTTTGTTTCTGTCTGAATAACTATATTGATGGAACATCTATATGACGAATTCATTCAATTTAACAAACAATGGAGTCCTTGATCTTGAATTTCATTTCTTAATGATATTATTTGTTGAATTCAAAAATAGAGTGTACATGCCATCATTTCTGGTTAGCAAGGGAGCTCTTTTGATTCCAAACACTGTTTTTGACACATTGATCACGAAATTAACACATGTAGCTAAACAACCTAGTATATTCATTGAATCAAACAAGTATAAACACCATTAGAACTCTAAATCTATTTAAATCCATCAGCGAAACGAGTCATTCATCATGGTTTGCATTTGGTGCAAATGTGAACTGGTTTAATTCCTAAATAATGAGGTATTCTAAACACCTCATGTGAATTAGGCTCCCTTTGTTGTTACCAGGACCATTTTTCATGCATTAGCCATGAAATTAACTATTGTTTCTTTCTTAATAACTTTGCCCATTATGAAAAAAATGCCCATGGAACATCTATATGATGAATACATTCAATTTATCAAACAATGGAGTCCTTGATCTACAATTTCATTTCTTATTGATATTAATTGTTGAATTAAAAAATAGAGAGTACCTCCCATCATTTATGGTTAGCAAGGATGCTCCTTTGATTCCAAAGACACTTTTTGACACATTGATCATGAAATTAACACATGTAGCTAACCAACCTAGTATATTAATGGAACAAACAAGTATAAACACCATTAAAACACTAAATCTATTTAAATCCATCAGCCAAAGGAGTCATTCATCATGGTTGAATTTCGTACTACTATTAACTATTTGAATCCATAAATAGTGAGTCATTCTAACCACCTTATGTGAATTAGGCTCCCCTTGTTGTTACAAGGACTATTTTAAGCAATAACCTTGAAATTAAATTTTGTTTCTTTCTGAATAACTATATTGATGGAACATCTATATGATGAATTCATTCAATTTAACAAACAATGGAGTCCTTGATCTTGAATTTTATTTCTTAATGATATTATTTGTTGAATTCAAAAATAGAGTGCACCTGCCATCATTTCTGGTTAGGAAGGCAGCTCTTTTGATTCCAAACACCGTTTTTGACACATTGATCACGAAATTAACACATGTAGCTAAACAACCTAGTATATTAATTGAACAAACAAGTATAAACACCATTAAAATGCTAAATCTATTTAAATCCATCAGCCAAAGGAGTCATTCATCATGGTTTGCATTTCGTACAAATATTAACTATTTTAATCCATAAATAATGAGTCATTCTAACTACCTTATGTGAATTAGGCTCCTCTTGTTGCTACAAGGACTATTTTTAAGCAATAACCTTGAAATTACATTTTATTTCTTTCTGAATAACTATATTGATGGAACATCTATATGATGAATTCATTCAATTTAAACAAACAATGGAGTCCTTGATCTTAAATTTTTATTTCTTAATGATATTATTTGTTGAATTCAAAAATAGAGTGCACCTGCCATCATTTCTGGTTAGCAAGGCAGCTCTTTTGATTCCAAACACTGTTTTTGACACATTGATCACGAAATTAACACATCTAGCTAAACAACCTAGTATATTAATTGAATCAAATGAGTATAAACACCAGTAAAACTCTAAATCTATTTAAATGCATCAGCGAAACGAGTCATTCATCATGGTTTGCATTTGGTGCAAATGTGAACTGGTTTAATTCCTAAATAATGAGGTATTCTAATCACCTCATGTGAATTAGGCTCCTCTTGTTGTTACAAGGACTATTTTAAGCAATAAGCTTGAAATTAAATTTTGTTTCTTTCTAAATAACTATATTGATGGAACATCTATATGATGAATTCATTCAATTTAACAAACAATGGAGTCCTTGATCTTGAATTTCTTTTCTTAATGATATTATTTGTTGAATTCAAAAATACAGTGTACCTGCCATCATTTCTGGGTAGCAAGGCAACTCTTTTGATTCCAAACACTGTTTTTGGCACATTGATCACGAAATTGACACATGTAGCTAAACAACCTAGTATATTAATTGAATCAAACAAGTATAAACACCATTAGAACTCTAAATCTATTTAAATCCATCAGCGAAACGAGTCATTCATCATGGTTTGCATTTGGTGCAAATGTGAACTGGTTTAATTCCTAAATAATGAGGTATTCTAAACACCTCATGTGAATTAGGCTCCCTTTGTTGTTACCAGGACCATTTTTCATGCATTAGCCATGAAATTAACTATTGTTTCTTTCTTAATAACTATGCCCATTATGAAAAAAATGCCCGTGGAACATCTATATGATGAATACATTCAATTTATCAAACAATGGAGTCGTTGATCTACAATTTCATTTCTTATTGATATTAATTGTTGAATTAAAAAATAGAGAGTACCTCCCATCATTTATGGTTAGCAAGGATGCTCCTTTGATTCCAAAGACACTTTTTGACACATTGATCATGAAATTAACACATGTAGCTAACCAACCTAGTATATTAATGGAACAAACAAGTATAAACACCATTAAAACACTAAATCTATTTAAATCCATCAGCCAAAGGAGTCATTCATCGTGGTTGAATTTCGTACTACTATTAACTATTTGAATCCATAAATAATGAGTCATTCTAACCACCTTATGTGAATTAGGCTCCCCTTGTTGTTACAAGGACTATTTTAAGCAATAACCTTGAAATTAAATTTTGTTTCTTTCTGAATAACTATATTGATGGAACATCTATATGATGAATTCATTCAATTTAACAAACAATGGAGTCCTTGATCTTGAATTTTATTTCTTAATGATATTATTTGTTGAATTCAAAAATAGAGTGCACCTGCCATCATTTCTGGTTAGCAAGGCAGCTCTTTTGATTCCAAACACCGTTTTTGACACATTGATCACAAAATTAACACATGTAGCTAAACAACCTAGTATATTAATTGAACAAACAAGTATAAACACCATTAAAATGCTAAATCTATTTAAATCCATCAGCCAAAGGAGTCATTCATCATGGTTTGCATTTCGTACAAATATTAACTATTTTAATCCATAAATAATGAGTCATTCTAACCACCTTATGTGAATTAGGCTCCTCTTGTTGCTACAAGGACTATTTTAAGCAGTAACCTTGAAATTACATTTTATTTCTTTCTGAATAACTATATTGATGGAACATCTATATGATGAATTCATTCAATTTAACAAACAATGGAGTCCTTGATCTTGAATTTTATTTCTTAATGATATTATTTGTTGAATTCAAAAATAGAGTGTACCTGCCATCATTTCTGGTTAGCAAGGCAGCTCTTTTGATTCCAAACACTGTTTTTGACACATTGATCACGAAATTAACACATGTAGCTAAACAACCTAGTATATTAATTGAATCAAACAAGTATAAACACCAGTAAAACTCTAAATCTATTTAAATCCATCAGCCAAAGGAGTCATTCATTATGGTTTGCTTTTCGTACAAATATTAACTATTTTAATCAATAAATAATGAGTCATTCTAACCACCTTCTGTGAATTAGGCTACTTTTGTTGTTACAAGGACTATTTTAAGCAATAACCTTGAAATTACATTTTATTTCTTTCTGAATAACTATATTGATGGAACATCTATATGATGAAATCATTCAATTTAACAAACAATGGAGTCCTTGATCTTGAATTTCATTTCTTAATGATATTATTTGTTGAATTCAAAAATAGAGTGTACCTGCCATCATTTCTGGTTAGCAAGGGAGCTCTTTTGATTCCAAACACTGTTTTTGACACATTGATCACGAAATTAACACATGTAGCTAAACTACCTAGTATATTAATTGAACAAACAAGTATAAACACCATTAAAATGCTAAATCTATTTAAATCCATCAGCCAAAGGAGTCATTCGTCATGGTTTGCATTTCGTACAAATATTAACTATTTTAATCAATAAATAATGAGTCATTCTAACCACCTTCTGTGAATTAGGCTACTTTTGTTGTTACAAGGACTATTTTAAGCAATAACCTTGAAATTACATTTTATTTCTTTCTGAATAACTATATTGATGGAACATCTATATGATGAAATCATTCAATTTAACAAACAATGGAGTCCTTGATCTTGAATTTCATTTCTTAATGATATTATTTGTTGAATTCAAAAATAGAGTGTACCTGCCATCATTTCTGGTTAGCAAGGGAGCTCTTTTGATTCCAAACACTGTTTTTGACACATTGATCACGAAATTAACACATGTAGCTAAACTACCTAGTATATTAATTGAATCAAACAAGTATAAACACCAGTAAAACTCTAAATCTATTTAAATCCATCAGCGAAACGAGTCATTCATCATGGTTTGCATTTGGTGCAAATGTGAATTGGTTTAATTCCTAAATAATGAGGTATTCTAATCACGTCATGTGAATTAGGCTCCCTTTGTTGTTACTAGGACCATTTTTCATGCATTAGCCGTGAAATTAACTTTTGTTTCTTTCTTAATAACTATGCCCATTATGACAAAAATGCCCATGGAACATCTATATGATGAATACATTCAATCTAACAAACAATGGAGTCCTTGATCTACAATTTCATTTCTTATTGATATTCATTGTTCAATTAAAAAATAGAGAGTACCTCCCATCATTTATGGTTAGCAAGGATGCTCTTTTGATTCCAAAGACCCTTTTTGACCCATTGATCATGAAATTAACACATGTACCTAAACAACCTGGTTTATTAATTAAACAAACAAGTATAAATACCATTAAAACGCTAAATCTATTTAAATCCATCAGCCAAAGGAGTCATTCATTATGGTTTGCTTTTCGTACAAATATTAACTATTTTAATCCATAAATAATGAGTCATTCTAGCCACCTTTTGTGAATTAGGCTACTTTTGTTGTTACAAGGACTATTTTAAGCAATAACCTTGAAATTAAATTTTGTTTCTTTCTGAATAACTATATTGATGGAACATCTATATGATGAATTCATTCAATTTAACAAACAATGGAGTCCTTGATCTTGAATTTCATTTCTTAATGATATTATTTGTTGAATTCAAAAATAGATGTACCTGCCATCATTTCTGCTAAGCAAGGCAACTCTTTTGATTCCAAACACTTTTTTTGACACATTGATCACGAAATTAACACATGTAGCTAAACAACCTAGTATATTAATTGAATCAAACAAGCATAAACACCATTAGAAATCTAAATCTATTTAAATCCATCAGCGAAATGGGTCATTCATCATGGTTTGCATTTGGTGCAAATGTGAACTGGTTTAATTCCTAAATAATGAGGTATTCTAATCACCTCATGTGAATTAGGCTCCCTTTGTTGTTACCAGGACCATTTTTCATGCATTAGCCATGAAATTCACTATTGTTTTTTTCTTAATAACTATGCCCATTGTGAAAAAAATGGTCATGGAACATCTACATGAATTCATTCAATTTAAGAAACTATGGTGTCCTTGATCTACAATTTGATTTTTTATTGATATTAATTGTTGAATTAAAAAATAGAGAGTACCTCCCATCATTTATGGTTAGCAAGAATGCTCTTTTGATTCCAAACACACTTTTTGACACATTGATCATTAAATTAACACATGTAGCTAAACAACCTAATATATTAATTCAACAAACAAGTATAAACACCAATAAAACGCTAAATCTATTTAAATCCATCAGGCAAAGGATTCATTCATCATGGTTTGCATTTCGTACAAATATTAACTATTTTAATCCATAAATAATGAGTCATTCTAACCACCTTATGTGAATTAGGCTCCTCTTGTCGTTACAAGGACTATTTTAAACAATAACCTTGAAATTAAATTTTGTTTCTTTCTGAATAACTATATTGATGGAACATCTGTATGATGAATTCATTCAATTTAACAAACAATGGACTCCTTGATCTTGAATTTCATTTCTTAATGATATTATTTGTTGAATTAAAAAATAGAGTGTACCTGCCATCATTTCTAGTTAGCAAGGGAGCTCTATTGATTCCAAACACTATTTTTGACACATTGATCACCAAATTAACACATGTAGCTAAACAACCTGGTATATTAATTGAATCAAACAAGTATAAACACCATTAAAACTCTAAATCTATTTAAATCCATTAGCAAAACGAGTCATTCATCATGATTTCCAGTTCGAGCAAATGTGAACTGGTTTAAATCCTAAATAATGAGGTATTCTAATCACCTCATGTGAATTAGGCTCCCTTTGTTGTTACCAGGACCATTTTTCATGCATTAGCCATGAAATTAACGATTCTTTCTTTCTTAATAACTATGCCCATTGTGAAAAAAATAGTCATGGAACATCTACATGAATTCATTCAATTTAAGAAACTATGGTGTCCTTGATCTACAATTTCATTTTTTATTGATATTAATTGTTGAATTAAAAAATAGAGAGTACCTCCCATCATTTATGGTTAGCAAGGATGCTCTTTTGATTCCAAACACACTTTTTGACACATTGATCATGAAATTCACACATGTAGCTAAACAACCTAATATATTAATTGAACAAACAAGTATAAACACCATTAAAACGCTAAATCTATTTAAATTCCATCAGCCAAAGGAGTCATTCATCATGGTTTGCATTTCGTACCAATATTAACTATTTTAATCCATCAATAATGAGTCATTCTAACCACCTTATGGGAATTAGGCTCCTCTTGATGTTACAAGGACTATTTTAAGCAATAAGCTTCAAATTAACTTTTGTTTCTTTCTGAATAACTATATTGATGGAACATCTATATGATGAATTCATTCAATTTAACAAACAATGGAGTCCTTCATCTTGAATTTCATTTCTTAATGATATTATTTGTTGAATTCAAAAATAGAGTGTACCTACCATCATTTCTGGTTAGCAAGGCAGGTCTTTTGATTCCTAACACTGTTTTTGACACATTGATCACGAAATTAACACATGTAACTAAACAACATAGTATATTAATTGAATCAATCAAGTATAAACACCATTAAAACTCTAAATCTATTTAAATCCATCAGCAAAACGAGTCATTCATCATGGTTTGCATTTGGTGCAAATGTGAACTGGTTTAATCCCTGAATAATGAGGTATGCTAATCACCTTATGTGAATTAGGCTCTTTTTGTTGTTACCAGGACCATTTTTCATGCATTAGCCATGAAATTAGCTATTGTTTCTTTCTTAATAACTATGCCCATTATGAAAACAATGCCCATGGAACATCTATATGTTGAATTCATTCAATTTAAGAAACAATGGAGTCCTTGATCTACAATTTCATTTCATATTCATATTAATTGTTGAATTAAAAAATAGAGAGTACCTCCCACCATTTATGGTTAGCAAGGACGCTCTTTTGATTCCAAACACACTTTTTGACACATTGATCAGGAAATTAACACATGTAACTAAACAACCGAGTATATTAATTCAACAAACAAGTATAAACTCCATTAAAACGCTAAATCTATTTAAATCCATCAGCCAAAGGAGTCATTCATCCTAGTTTGCATTTCGTACCAATATTAACTATTTTAATCCATAAATAATGAGTCATTCTAACCACCTTATGTGAATTAGGCTCCTCTTGTTGTTACAAGGACTATTTTAAGCAATAACCGTCAAATTCACTTCTGTTTCTTTTTGAATAACTTTATTGATGGAACATCTATATGATGAATTCATTCAATATAACAAACAATGGAGTCCTTGACCTTGAATTTCATTTCTTAATGATATTATTTGTTGAATTCCAAAATAGAGTGTACCTGCCATCATTTCTGGTTAGCAAGGGAGCTCTATTGATTCCAAACACTGTTTTTGACACATTGATCACCAAATTAACACATGAAGCTAAACAACCTAGTATATTAATTTAATCAAACAAGTATAAGCAGCATTAAAACTCTAAATCTATTTAAATCCATAAGCGAAACGAGTCATTCATCATGGTTTGCATTTGGTGCAAATGTTAACTGGTTTAATTCCTAAATAATGAGGTATTCTAATCACGTTATGTGAATTAGGCTCCCTTTGTTGTTACCAGGACCATTTTTCATGCATTTAGCCATGAAATTAACTATTGTTTCTTTCTTAATAACTATGCCCATTATGAAAAAAAATGCCAATGGAAACATCTATACTGATGAAATTCATTCAATTTAACAAACAATGAGTCCTTGATCTATAATTTCATTTCATATTGATATTAATTGTTGAATTAAAAAATAGAGAGTACCTCCCATCATTTATGGTTAGCAAGGATGCTCTTTTGATTCCAAAACACACTTTTTGACACATTGATCATGAAATTAACAACATGTAGCTTAAACAACCTAGTATATTGATTGAACAAACAAGTATAAAACACCATTAAAATGCTAAATCTGTTTATATCCATCAGCCAAAGGAGTCATTCATCATGGTTTGCATTTCGTTACAAATATTAACTATTTTTTAATCCATAAATAATGAGTCATTCTAACCA
>JBAPLH010001343.1:0-28387 GCA_037897445.1 Ceriops zippeliana | reverse complement strand
TTGTACAAATGTTAACTCTTTAATTCCCAAATAATGAGAATTTCTAATAACTAATGTTTTAATTAGGTCGATTCTTATTGTTTAGAGTATTTATTTTTTCTTTCAATTAACGCTTGAAATTAACTTTTTGATTCTTTCTTAATTAACTATAGTTACTTATATGGAAAAAATCTATGATCCAATGGTGTCATTCATTCATGGTTTGCATTCTTGTACAACTGTTAATCGATTAATTCTCATTAATGAGATATTTATAATCACCTAATGTTAATTGGGCTCCCCTGGTTATTCCCAAGACTCGTTTTCTTGCATTAACCTTGAAATAACTTTTGTTTCTTTCTTACCATTAAAAACTCCAAATCGAATTAAATCTATCATCCAATGGTTGTCATTCATCATGGTTTGCATTTTGTACAAATGTTAACTCGTTTAATTCCTAAATAATGAGAATTTCTAATCACCTAATGTTAATTAGGCTCTTCTTGTTGTTTCGAGTATTATTTTTCATTCAATAACCTTGAAATTAACTTTTGATTCTTTCTTAATAACTATACTCATTATGAAAAAAATGCCTTGGACCATCTATAACATAATTCATTCAATTTAACAAACAATGGAGTCCTTGATTTTGAATTGCATTTCTTATCGATATTAATTGTAGAATTCAAAAATAGAGAGTTCCTCCCATCATTTTTGGCTAGCAAAGCCTCCTATTTTGATTCCAAACACACTTTTTGATGCATTTAAACATGAAAATATAACACATGTGGTTAAACAACCTAGTATATTAATTGAATCAAACAAGTATATACACCATTAAAAAACTCCAAATCGAATTAAATCTATCATCCAATGGTGTCATTCATCATGGTTTGCATTTTGTACAAATGTTAACTCGTTTAATTCCTAAATAATGAGAATTTCTAATCACCTAATGTTAATTAGGCTCCTCTTGTTGTTTCCAAGTACTATTTTTCATGCAATAACCTTGAAATTAACTTTTGATTCTTTCTTAATAACTATATTCATTCTGAAAAAAATGCCCTGGACCATCTATAACATGAATTCATTCAATTTAAACAAACAATGGAGTCCCTTGATTTTGAATTGCATTTCTTATCAATATTAATTGTAGAATTCAAAAATAGAGAGTTCCTCCTATCATTTTTGGCTAGCAAGCCTCCTATTTTGATTCCAAACACACTTTTTGATGCATTTAACATGAAATATAACACATGTGGCTAAACAACCTAGTATATTAATTGAATCAAACAAGTATATACACCATTAAAACTCCAAATCGAATTAAATCTATCATCCAATGGTGTCATTCATCATGGTTTGCATTTTGTACAAATGTTAACTCGTTTAATTCCTAAATAATGAGAATTTCTAATCACCTAATGTTAATTAGGCTCTTCTTGTTGTTTCGAGTATTATTTTTTTTATTCATTCATAACCTTGAAATTAACTTTTGATTCTTTCTTAATAACTATATTCATTATGAAAAAAATGCCCCTGGACCATCTATAACATGAATTCATTCAATTTAACAAACAATGGAGTCCTTGATTTTGAATTGCATTTCTTATCGATATTAATTGTAGAATTCAAAAATAGAGAGTTCCTCCCATCATTTTTGGCTAGCAAGCCTCCTATTTTGATTCCAAACACACTTTTTGATGCATTTAACATGAAATATAACACATGTGGTTAAACAACCTAGTATATTAATTGAATCAAACAAGTATATACACCATTAAAACTCCAAATCGAATTAAATCTATCATCCAATGGTGTCATTCATCATGGTTTGCATTTTGTACAAATGTTAACTCGTTTAATTCCTAAATAATGAGAATTTCTAATCACCTAATGTTAATTGGGCTCCTCTTGTTGTTCCCAAGACTATTTTTCATTCAATAACCTTGAAATTAACTTTTGTTTCTTTCTTATTAACTATAATCATTCTGAAAAGATGCTCCTGGACCATTTATAACATGAATTCATTCAATTTAACAAACAATGGAGTCCTTGATTTTGAATTGCATTTCTTATCAATATTAATTGTAGAATTCAAAAATAGAGAGTTCCTCCTATCATTTTTGGCTAGCAAGCCTCCTATTTTCATTCCAAACACACTTTTTAATGCATTTAACATGAAATATAACACATGTGGCTAAACAACCTAGTATATTAATTGAATCAAACAAGTATATACACCATTAAAACTCCAAATCGAATTAAATCTATCATCCAATGGTGTCATTCATCATGGTTTGCATTTTGTACAAATGTTAACTCGTTTAATTCCTAAATAATGAGAATTTCTAATCACCTAATGTTAATTAGGCTCTTCTTGTTGTTTCGAGTATTATTTTTTCATTCAATAACCTTGAAATTAACTTTTGATTCTTTCTTAATAACTATATTCATTATGAAAAAAATGCCCTGGACCATCTATAACATGAATTCATTCAATTTAACAAACAATGGAGTCCTTGATTTTGAATTGCATTTCTTATCGATATTAATATTGTAGAATTCAAAAATAGAGAGTTCCTCCCATCATTTTTTGGCTAGCAAGCCTCCTATTTTGATTCCAAACACACTTTTTGATGCATTTAACATGAAATATAACACATGTGGTTAAACAACCTAGTATATTAATTGAATCAAACAAGTATATACACCATTAAAACTCCAAATCGAATTAAATCTATCATCCAATGGTGTCATTCATCATGGTTTGCATTTTGTACAAATGTTAACTCGTTTAATTCCTAAATAATGAGAATTTCTAATCACCTAATGTTAATTGGGCTCCCCTTGTTGTTCCCAAGACTATTTTTCATGCAATAACCTTGAAATTAACTTTTGTTTCTTTCTTATTAACTATAATCATTCTGAAAAAAATGCTCCTGGACCATTTATAACATGAATTCATTCAATTTAACAAACAATGGAGTCCTTGATTTTGAATTGCATTTCTTATCAATATTAATTGTAGAATTCAAAAATAGAGAGTTCCTCCCATCATTTTTGGCTAGCAAGCCTCCTATTTTGATTCCAAACACACTTTTTTGATGCATTTAACATGAAATATAACACACATGTGGCTAAACAACCTAGTATATTAATTGAATCAAACAAGTATATACACCATTAAAACTCCAAATCGAATTAAATCTATCATCCAATGGTGTCATTCATCATGGTTTGCATTTTGTACAAATGTTAACTCGTTTAATTCCTAAATAATGAGAATTTCTAATCACCTAATGTTAATTAGGCTCTTCTTGTTGTTTCGAGTATTTTTTTCATTCAATAACCTTGAAATTAACTTTTGTTTCTTTCTTATTAACTATAATCATTCTGAAAAGATGCTCCTGGACCATCTATAACATGAATTCATTCAATTTAACAAACAATGGAGTCCTTGATTTTGAATTGCATTTCTTATCGATATTAATTGTAGAATTCAAAAATAGAGAGTTCCTCCTATCATTTTTGGCTAGCAAGCCTCCTATTTTGATTCCAAACACACTTTTTGATGCATTTAACATGAAATATAACACATGTGGTTAAACAACCTAGTATATTAATTGAATCAAACAAGTATATACACCATTAAAACTCCAAATCGAATTAAATCTATCATCCAATGGTGTCATTCATCATGGTTTGCATTTTGTACAAATGTTAACTCGTTTAATTCCTAAATAATGAGAATTTCTAATCACCTAATGTTAATTAGGCTCTTCTTGTTGTTTCGAGTATTATTTTTCATTCAATAACCTTGAAATTAACTTTTGATTCTTTCTTAATAACTATATTCATTATGAAAAAAATGCCCTGGACCATCTATAACATGAATTCATTCAATTTAACAAACAATGGAGTCCTTGATTTTGAATTGCATTTCTTATCGATATTAATTGTAGAATTCAAAAATAGAGAGTTCCTCCCATCATTTTTGGCTAGCAAGCCTCCTATTTTGATTCCAAACACACTTTTTAATGCATTTAACATGAAATATAACACATGTGGTTAAACACCTAGTATATTAATTGAATCAAACAAGTATATACACCATTAAAACTCCAAATCGAATTAAATCTATCATCCAATGGTGTCATTCATCATGGTTTGCATTTTGTACAAATGTTAACTCGTTTAATTCCTAAATAATGAGAATTTCTAATCACCTAATGTTAATTGGGCTCCTCTTGTTGTTCCCAAGACTATTTTTCATGCAATAACCTTGAAATTAACTTTTGTTTCTTTCTTATTAACTATAATCATTCTGAAAAGATGCTCCTGGACCATTTATAACATGAATTCATTCAATTTAACAAACAATGGAGTCCTTGATTTTGAATTGCATTTCTTATCGATATTAATTGTAGAATTCAAAAATAGAGAGTTCCTCCTATCATTTTTGGCTAGCAAGCCTCCTATTTTGATTCCAAACACACTTTTTGATGCATTTAACATGAAATATAACACATGTGGCTAAACAACCTAGTATATTAATTGAATCAAACAAGTATATACACCATTAAAACTCCAAATCGAATTAAATCTATCATCCAATGGTGTCATTCATCATGGTTTGCATTTTGTACAAATGTTAACTCGTTTAATTCCTAAAATATGAGAATTTCTAATCACCTAATGTTAATTGGGCTCTTCTTGTTGTTTCGAGTATTATTTTTCATGCAATAACCTTGAAATTAACTTTTGATTCTTTCTTAATAACTATATAATCATTCTGAAAAAATGCCTTGGACCATCTATAACATGAATTCATTCAATTTAACAAACAATGGAGTCCTTGATTTTGAATTGCATTTCTTATCGATATTAATTGTAGAATTCAAAAATAGAGAGTTCCTCCTATCATTTTTGGCTAGCAAGCCTCCTATTTTGATTCCAAACACACACTTTTTGATGCATTTAACATGAAATATAACACATGTGGTTAAACAACCTAGTATATTAATTGAATCAAACAAGTATATACACCATTAAAACTCCAAATCGAATTAAATCTATCATCCAATGGTGTCATTCATCATGGTTTGCATTTTGTACAAATGTTAACTCGTTTAATTCCTAAATAATGAGAATTTCTAATCACCTAATGTTAATTAGGCTCTTCTTTGTTGTTTTCGAAGATTATTTTTCATTCAATAACCTTGAAATTAACTTTTGATTCTTTTCTTATTAACTATAATCATTATGAAAAAATGCTCCTGGACCATCTATAACATGAATTCATTCAATTTAACAAACAATGGAGTCCTTGATTTTGAATTGCATTTCTTATCGATATTAATTGTAGAATTCAAAAATAGAGAGTTCCTCCCATCATTTTTGGCTAGCAAGCCTCCTATTTTGATTCCAAACACACTTTTTTTCATGCATTTAACATGAAATATAACACATGTGGCTAAACAACCTAGTATATTAATTGAATCAAACAAGTATATACACCATTAAAACTCCAAATCGAATTAAATCTATCATCCAATGGTGTCATTCATCATGGTTTGCATTTTGTACAAATGTTAACTCGTTTAATTCCTAAATAATGAGAATTTCTAATCACCTAATGTTAATTGGGCTCTTCTTGTTGTTTTCCAAGATTATTTTTCATGCAATAACCTTGAAATTAACTTTTGTTTCTTTCTTATTAACTATAATCATTCTGAAAAAAATGCTCCTGGACCATCTATAACATGAATTCATTCAATTTAAACAAACAATGGAGTCCTTGATTTTGAATTGCATTTCTTATCGATATTAATTGTAGAATTCAAAAATAGAGAGTTCCTCCTATCATTTTTGGCTAGCAAGCCTCCTATTTTTGATTCCAAACACACTTTTTGATGCATTTAACATGAAATATAACACATGTGGTTAAACAACCTAGTATATTAATTGAATCAAACAAGTATATACACCATTAAAACTCCAAATCGAATTAAATCTATCATCCAATGGTGTCATTCATCATGGTTTGCATTTTTGTACAAATGTTAACTCGTTTAATTCCTAAATAATGAGAATTTCTAATCACCTAATGTTAATTAGGCTCTTCTTGTTGTTTCCAAGTATTATTTTTCATTCAATAACCTTGAAATTAACTTTTGATTCTTTCTTAATAACTATATTCATTATGAAAAAAATGCCCTGGACCATCTATAACATGAATTCATTCAATTTAACAAACAATGGAGTCCTTGATTTTGAATTGCATTTCTTATCGATATTAATTGTAGAATTCAAAAATAGAGAGTTCCTCCCATCATTTTTTGGCTAGCAAGCCTCCTATTTTGATTCCAAACACACTTTTTGATGCATTTAACATGAAATATAACACATGTGGTTAAAACAACCTAGTATATTAATTGAATCAAACAAGTATATACACCATTAAAACTCCAAATCGAATTAAAATCTATCATCCAATGGTGTCATTCATCATGGTTTGCATTTTGTACAAATGTTAACTCGTTTAATTCCTAAATAATGAGAATTTCTAATCACCTAATGTTAATTGGGCTCTTCTCTTGTTGTTTCCAAGACTATTTTTCATGCAATAACCTTGAAATTAACTTTTGATTCTTTCTTAATAACTATAATTCATTATGAAAAAAATGCTCCTGGACCATTTATAACATGAATTCATTCAATTTAACAAACAATGGAGTCCTTGATTTTGAATTGCATTTCTTATCAATATTAATTGTAGAATTCAAAAATAGAGAGTTCCTCCTATCATTTTTGGCTAGCAAGCCTCCTATTTTGATTCCAAACACACTTTTTATGCATTTAACATGAAATATAACACATGTGGTTAAACAACCTAGTATATTAATTGAATCAAACAAGTATATACACCATTAAAACTCCAAATCGAATTAAATCTATCATCCAATGGTGTCATTCATCATGGTTTGCATTTTGTACAAATGTTAACTCGTTTAATTCCTAAATAATGAGAATTTCTAATCACCTAATGTTAATTTGGGCTCTTCTTGTTGTTTTTTGAGTATTATTTTTCATTCAATAACCTTGAAATTAACTTTTGATTCTTTCTTAATAACTATATTCATTATGAAAAAAATGCTCCTGGACCATCTATAAGATGAATTCATTCAATTTAACAAACAATGGAGTCCTTGATTTTGAATTGCATTTCTTATCGATATTAATTGTAGAATTCAAAAATAGAGAGTTCCTCCCATCATTTTTGGCTAGCAAGCCTCCTATTTTGATTCCAAACACACTTTTTCATCCATTTAACATGAAATATAACACATGTGGTTAAACAACCTAGTATATTAATTGAATCAAACAAGTATATACACCATTAAAACTCCAAATCGAATTAAATCTATCATCCAATGGTGTCATTCATCATGGTTTGCATTTTGTACAAATGTTAACTCGTTTAATTCCTAAATAATGAGAATTTCTAATCACCTAATGTTAATTAGGCTCTTCTTGTTGTTTCGAGTATTATTTTTCATTCAATAACCTTGAAATTAACTTTTGATTCTTTCTTAATAACTATATTCATTATGAAAAAAATGCCCTGGACCATCTATAACATGAATTCATTCAATTTAACAAACAATGGAGTCCTTGATTTTGAATTGCATTTCTTATCGATATTAATTGTAGAATTCAAAAATAGAGAGTTCCTCCCATCATTTTTGGCTAGCAAGCCTCCTATTTTGATTCCAAACACACTTTTTGATGCATTTAACATGAAATATAAACACATGTGGTTAAACAACCTAGTATATTAATTGAATCAAACAAGTATATACACCATTAAAACTCCAAATCGAATTAAATCTATCATCCAATGGTGTCATTCATCATGGTTTGCATTTTGTACAAATGTTAACTCGTTTTAATTCCTAAATAATGAGAATTTCTAATTACCTAATGTTAATTGGGCTCCTCTTGTTGTTCCCAAGACTATTTTTCATGCAATAACCTTGAAATTAACTTTTGATTCTTTCTTAATAACTATAATCATTCTGAAAAAATGCTCCTGGACCATTTATAACATGAATTCATTCAATTTAACAAACAATGGAGTCCTTGATTTTGAATTGCATTTCTTATCAATATTAATTGTAGAATTCAAAAATAGAGAGTTCCTCCTATCATTTTTGGCTAGCAAGCCTCCTATTTTGATTCCAAACACACTTTTTAATGCATTTAACATGAAATATAACACATGTGGTTAAACAACCTAGTATATTAATTGAATCAAACAAGTATATACACCATTAAAACTCCAAATCGAATTAAAAATCTATCATCCAATGGTGTCATTCATCATGGTTTGCATTTTGTACAAATGTTAACTCGTTTAATTCCTAAATAATGAGAATTTCTAATCACCTAATGTTAATTAGGCTCTTCTTGTTGTTTTTCGAGTATTATTTTTTTATTCAATAACCTTGAAATTAACTTTTGATTCTTTCTTAATAACTATATTCATTATGAAAAAAATGCCCTGGACCATCTATAACATGAATTCATTCAATTTAACAAACAATGGAGTCCTTGATTTTGAATTGCATTTCTTATCGATATTAATTGTAGAATTCAAAAATAGAGAGTTCCTCCTATCATTTTTGGCTAGCAAGCCTCCTATTTTGATTCCAAACACACTTTTTGATGCATTTAACATGAAAATATAACACATGTGGTTAAACAACCTAGTATATTAATTGAATCAAACAAGTATATACACCATTAAAACTCCAAATCGAATTAAATCTATCATCCAATGGTGTCATTCATCATGGTTTGCATTTTGTACAAATGTTAACTCGTTTAATTCCTAAATAATGAGAATTTCTAATCACCTAATGTTAAATTAGGCTCTTCTTGTTGTTTCGAGTATTATTTTTTCATTCAATAACCTTGAAATTAACTTTTGATTCTTTCTTAATTAACTATATTCATTATGAAAAAAATGCCCTGGACCATCTATAACATGAATTCATTCAATTTAACAAACAATGGAGTCCTTGATTTTGAATTGCATTTCTTATCGATATTAATTGTAGAATTCAAAAATAGAGAGTTCCTCCCATCATTTTTGGCTAGCAAGCCTCCTATTTTGATTCCAAACACACTTTTTAATGCATTTAACATGAAATATAACACATGTGGTTAAACAACCTAGTATATTAATTGAATCAAACAAGTATATACACCATTAAAACTCCAAATCGAATTAAATCTATCATCCAATGGTGTCATTCATCATGGTTTGCATTTTGTACAAATGTTAACTCGTTTAATTCCTAAATAATGAGAATTTCTAATCACCTAATGTTAATTAGGCTCTTCTTGTTGTTTCGAGTATTATTTTTCATTCAATAACCTTGAAATTAACTTTTGATTCTTTCTTATTAACTATAATTCATTATGAAAAGATGCCCTGGACCATTTATAACATGAATTCATTCAATTTAACAAACAATGGAGTCCTTGATTTTGAATTGCATTTCTTATCGAATATTAATTGTAGAATTCAAAAATAGAGAGTTCCTCCCATCATTTTTGGCTAGCAAGCCTCCTATTTTGATTCCAAACACACTTTTTGATGCATTTAACATGAAATATAACACATGTGGTAAACAACCTAGTATATTAATTGAATCATACAAGTATATACACCATTAAAACTCCAAATCGAATTAAATCTATCATCCAATGGTGTCATTCATCATGGTTTGCATTTTGTACAAATGTTAACTCGTTTAATTCCTAAATAATGAGAATTTCTAATCACCTAATGTTAATTAGGCTCTTCTTGTTGTTTCGAGTATTATTTTTCATTCAATAACCTTGAAATTAACTTTTGATTCTTTCTTAATAACTATATTCATTATGAAAAAAATGCCCTGGACCATCTATAACATGAATTCATTCAATTTAACAAACAATGGAGTCCTTGATTTTTGAATTGCATTTCTTATCGATATTAATTGTAGAATTCAAAAATAGAGAGTTCCTCCCATCATTTTTGGCTAGCAAGCCTCCTATTTTGATTCCAAACACACTTTTTGATGCATTTAACATGAAATATAACACATGTGGTTAAACAACCTAGTATATTAATTGAATCAAACAAGTATATACACCATTAAAACTCCAAATCGAATTAAATCTATCATCCAATGGTGTCATTCATCATGGTTTGCATTTTGTACAAATGTTAACTCGTTTAATTCCTAAATAATGAGAATTTCTAATCACCTAATGTTAATTAGGCTCTTCTTGTTGTTTCCAAGATTTTTTCATTCAATAACCTTGAAATTAACTTTTGATTCTTTCTTAATAACTATAATTCATTATGAAAAAAATGCCCTGGACCATCTATAACATGAATTCATTCAATTTAACAAACAATGGAGTCCTTGATTTTGAATTGCATTTCTTATCGATATTAATTGTAGAATTCAAAAATAGAGAGTTCCTCCCATCATTTTTGGCTAGCAAGCCTCCTATTTTGATTCCAAACACACTTTTTAATGCATTTAACATGAAATATAACACATGTGGTTAAACAACCTAGTATATTAATTGAATCAAACAAGTATATACACCATTAAAACTCCAAATCGAATTAAATCTATCATCCAATGGTGTCATTCATCATGGTTTGCATTTTGTACAAATGTTAACTCGTTTAATTCCTAAATAATGAGAATTTCTAATCACCTAATGTTAATTAGGCTCTTCTTGTTGTTTCGAGTATTATTTTTCATTCAATAACCTTGAAATTAACTTTTGATTCTTTCTTAATAACTATATTCATTATGAAAAAAATGCCCTGGACCATCTATAACATGAATTCATTCAATTTAACAAACAATGGAGTCCTTGATTTTGAATTGCATTTCTTATCGATATTAATTGTAGAATTCAAAAATAGAGAGTTCCTCCTATCATTTTTGGCTAGCAAGCCTCCTATTTTGATTCCAAACACACTTTTTGATGCATTTAACATGAAATATAACACACATGTGGTTAAACAACCTAGTATATTAATTGAATCAAACAAGTATATATACACCATTAAAACTCCAAATCGAATTAAATCTATCATCCAATGGTGTCATTCATCATGGTTTGCATTTTGTACAAATGTTAACTCGTTTAATTCCTAAATAATGAGAATTTCTAATCACCTAATGTTAATTAGGCTCTTCTTGTTGTTTCGAGTATTATTTTTTCATTCAATAACCTTGAAATTAACTTTTGATTCTTTCTTAATAACTATATTCATTATGAAAAAAAATGCCCCTGGACCATCTATAACATGAATTCATTCAATTTAACAAACAATGGAGTCCTTGATTTTGAATTGCATTTCTTATCGATATTAATTGTAGAATTCAAAAATAGAGAGTTCCTCCCATCATTTTTGGCTAGCAAGCCTCCTATTTTGATTCCAAACACACTTTTTGATGCATTTAACATGAAATATAACACATGTGGTTAAACAACCTAGTATATTAATTGAATCAAACAAGTATATACACCATTAAAACTCCAAATCGAATTAAATCTATCATCCAATGGTGTCATTCATCATGGTTTGCATTTTGTACAAATGTTAACTCGTTTAATTCCTAAATAATGAGAATTTCTAATCACCTAATGTTAATTAGGCTCTTCTTGTTGTTTTGAAGTATTTTTTTCATGCAATAACCTTGAAATTAACTTTTGATTCTTTCTTAATAACTATAATCATTATGAAAAAAATGCCCTGGACCATTTATAACATGAATTCATTCAATTTAACAAACAATGGAGTCCTTGATTTTGAATTGCATTTCTTATCGATATTAATTGTAGAATTCAAAAATAGAGAGTTCCTCCTCATCATTTTTGGCTAGCAAGCCTCCTATTTTGATTCCAAAACACACTTTTTAATGCATTTAACATGAAATATATAACACATGTGGCCTAAACAACCTAGTATATTAATTGAATCAAACAAGTATATACACCATTAAAACTCCAAATCGAATTAAATCTATCATCCAATGGTGTCATTCATCATGGTTTGCATTTTGTACAAATGTTAACTCGTTTAATTCCTAAATAATGAGAGAATTTCTAATCACCTAATGTTAATTAGGCTCTTCTTGTTGTTTCGAGGATTATTTTTCATTCAATAACCTTGAAATTAACTTTTGATTCTTTCTTACTAACTATATTCATTATGAAAAAAATGCCCTGGACCATCTATAACATGAATGAATTCATTCAATTTAACAAACAATGGAGTCCTTGATTTTGAATTGCATTTCTTATCGATATTAATTGTAGAATTCAAAAAATAGAGAGTTCCTCCCATCATTTTTGGCTAGCAAGCCTCCTATTTTGATTCCAAACACACTTTTTGATGCATTTAACATGAAATATAACACATGTGGTTAAACAACCTAGTATATTAATTGAATCAAACAAGTATATACACCATTAAAACTCCAAATCGAATTAAATCTATCATCCAATGGTGTCATTCATCATGGTTTGCATTTTGTACAAATGTTAACTCGTTTAATTCCTAAATAATGAGAATTTCTAATCACCTAATGTTAATTAGGCTCTTCTTGTTGTTTCGAGTATTATTTTTCATTCAATAACCTTGAAATTAACTTTTGATTCTTTCTTAATAACTATAATTCATTATGAAAAAAATGCTCCTGGACCATCTATAACATGAATTCATTCAATTTAACAAACAATGGAGTCCTTGATTTTGAATTGCATTTCTTATCGATATTAATTGTAGAATTCAAAAATAGAGAGAGTTCCTCCCATCATTTTTGGCTAGCAAGCCTCCTATTTTGATTCCAAACACACTTTTTTGATGCATTTAACATGAAATATAACACATGTGGCTAAACAACCTAGTATATTAATTGAATCAAACAAGTATATACACCACCATTAAAACTCCAAATCGAATTAAATCTATCATCCAAAGGTGTCATTCATCATGGTTTGCATTTTGTACAAATGTTAACTCGTTTTAATTCCTAAATAATGAGAATTTCTAATCACCTAATGTTAATTGGGCTCTTCTTGTTGTTTCCAAGATTATTTTTCATGCAATAACCTTGAAATTTAACTTTTGTTTCTTTCTTATTAACTATATTCATTATGAAAAAAATGCTGCTCCTGGACCATCTATAACATGAATTCATTCAATTTAACAAACAATGGAGTCCTTGATTTTGAATTGCATTTCTTATCGATATTAATTGTAGAATTCAAAAAATAGAGAGTTCCTCCTCCTATCATTTTTGGCTAGCAAGCCTCCTCCTATTTTGATTCCAAACACACTTTTTGATGCATTTAACATGAAATATAACACATGTGGTTAAACAACCTAGTATATTAATTGAATCAAACAAGTATATACACCATTAAAACTCCAAATCGAATTAAATCTATCATCCAATGGTGTCATTCATCATGGTTTGCATTTTTGTACAAATGTTAACTCGTTTAATTCCTAAATAATGAGAATTTCTAATCACCTAATGTTAATTAGGCTCTTCTTGTTGTTTCGAGTATTATTTTTCATTCAATAACCTTGAAATTAACTTTTGATTCTTTCTTAATAACTATATTCATTATGAAAAAAAAATGCCCTTGGACCATCTATAACATGAATTCATTCAATTTAACAAACAATGGAGTCCTTGATTTTGAATTGCATTTCTTATCAATATTAATTGTAGAATTCAAAAAATAGAGAGTTCCTCCTATCATTTTTGGCTAGCAAGCCTCCTATTTTGATTCCAAACACACTTTTTGATGCATTTAACATGAAATATAACACATGTGGCTAAACAACCTAGTATATTAATTGAATCAAACAAGTATATACACCATTAAAACTCCAAATCGAATTAAATCTATCATCCAATGGTGTCATTCATCATGGTTTGCATTTTGTACAAATGTTAACTCGTTTTTAATTCCTAAATAATGAGAATTTCTAATCACCTAATGTTAATTAGGCTCTTCTTGTTGTTTCGAGTATTATTTTTCATTCAATAACCTTGAAATTAACTTTTGATTCTTTCTTAATAACTATATATCATTATGAAAAAAATGCCTTGGACCATCTATAACATGAATTCATTCAATTTAACAAACAATGGAGTCCTTGATTTTGAATTGCATTTCTTATCGATATTAATTGTAGAATTCAAAAATAGAGAGTTCCTCCCATCATTTTTGGCTAGCAAGCCTCCTATTTTGATTCCAAACACACTTTTTGATGCATTTAACATGAAATATAACACATGTGGTTAAACAACCTAGTATATTAATTGAATCAAACAAGTATATACACCATTTAAAACTCCAAATCGAATTAAATCTATCATCCAATGGTGTCATTCATCATGGTTTGCATTTTGTACAAATGTTAAATCGTTTAATTCCCAAATAATGAGAATTTCTAATCACCTAATGTTAATTAGGCTCTTCTTGTTGTTTCGAGTATTATTTTTCATTCAATAACCTTGAAATTAACTTTTGATTCTTTCTTATTAACTATATTCATTATGAAAAAAATGCCCTGGACCATCTATAACATGAATTCATTCAATTTAACAAACAATGGAGTCCTTGATTTTGAATTGCATTTCTTATCGATATTAATTGTAGAATTCAAAAATAGAGAGTTCCTCCCATCATTTTTGGCTAGCAAGCCTCCTATTTTGATTCCAAACACACTTTTTGATGCATTTAACATGAAATATAACACATGTGGCTAAACAACCTAGTATATTAATTGAATCAAACAAGTATATACACCATTAAAACTCCAAATCGAATTAAATCTATCATCCAATGGTGTCATTCATCATGGTTTGCATTTTGTACAAATGTTAACTCGTTTAATTCCTAAATAATGAGAATTTCTAATCACCTAATGTTAATTAGGGCTCTTCTTGTTGTTTCCCAGTATTTATTTTTCATTCAATAACCTTGAAATTAACTTTTGTTTCTTTCTTATTAACTATATTCATTATGAAAAAAATGCCCCTTGGACCATCTATAACATGAATTCATTCAATTTAACAAACAATGGAGTCCTTGATTTTGAATTGCATTTCTTATCGGTATTAATTGTAGAATTCAAAAATAGAGAGTTCCTCCTATCATTTTTTGGCTAGCAAGCCTCCTATTTTGATTCCAAACACACTTTTTGATCCATTTAACATGAAATATAACACATGTGCTTAATCAACCTAGTATATTAATTGAATCAAACAAGTATATACACCATTAAAACTCCAAATCGAATTAAATCTATCATCCAATGGTGTCATTCATCATGGTTTGCATTTTGTACAAATGTTAACTCGTTTAATTCCTAAATAATGAGAATTTCTAATCACCTAATGTTAATTAGGCTCCTCTTGTTGTTTTCCAGACTATTATTTTTCATTCAATAACCTTGAAATTAACTTTTGTTTCTTTCTTAATAACTATAATCATTATGAAAAAAAATGCTCCTGGACCATTTATAACATGAATTCATTCAATTTAACAAACAATGGAGTCCTTGATTTTGAATTGCATTTCTTATCAATATTAATTGTAGAATTCAAAAATAGAGAGTTCCTCCCATCATTTTTGGCTAGCAAGCCTCCTATTTTGATTCCAAACACACTTTTTGATGCATTTAACATGAAATATAACACATGTGGCTAAACAACCTAGTATATTAATTGAATCAAACAAGTATATACACCATTAAAACTCCAAATCGAATTAAATCTATCATCCAATGGTGTCATTCATCATGGTTTGCATTTTGTACAAATGTTAACTCGTTTAATTCCTAAATAATGAGAATTTCTAATCACCTAATGTTAATTAGGCTCTTCTTGTTGTTCCCAAGACTATTTTTTCATTCAATAACCTTGAAATTAACTTTTGATTCTTTCTTAATAACTATATTCATTATGAAAAAATGCTCCTGGACCATCTATAACATGAATTCATTCAATTTAACAAACAATGGAGTCCTTGATTTTGAATTGCATTTCTTATCAATATTAATTGTAGAATTCAAAAATAGAGAGTTCCTCCTATCATTTTTGGCTAGCAAGCCTCCTATTTTGATTCCAAACACACTTTTTGATGCATTTAACATGAAATATAACACATGTGGTTAAAACAACCTAGTATATTAATTGAATCAAACAAGTATATACACCATTAAAAACTCCAAATCGAATTAAATCTATCATCCAATGGTGTCATTCATCATGGTTTGCATTTTGTACAAATGTTAACTCGTTTAAATTCCTAAATAATGAGAATTTCTAATCACCTAATGTTAATTAGGCTCTTCTTGTTGTTCCCGAGTATTATTTTTTCATTCAATAACCTTGAAATTAACTTTTGATTCTTTCTTATTAACTATATTCATTATGAAAAAAATGCCCTGGACCATCTATAACATGAATTCATTCAATTTAACAAACAATGGAGTCCTTGATTTTGAATTGCATTTCTTATCGATATTAAATTGTAGAATTCAAAAATAGAGAGTTCCTCCTATCATTTTTGGCTAGCAAGCCTCCTATTTTGATTCCAAACACACTTTTTGATGCATTTAACATGAAATATAACACATGTGGTTAAACAACCTAGTATATTAATTGAATCAAACAAGTATATACACCATTAAAACTCCAAATCGAATTAAATCTATCATCCAATGGTGTCATTCATCATGGTTTGCATTTTGTACAAATGTTAACTCGTTTAATTCCTAAATAATGAGAATTTCTAATCACCTAATGTTAATTGGGCTCCTCTTGTTGTTTCCCAAGACTATTTTTCATGCAATAACCTTGAAATTAACTTTTGTTTCTTTCTTATTAACTATAATCATTCTGAAAAGATGCTCCTGGACCATTTATAACATGAATTCATTCAATTTAACAAACAATGGAGTCCTTGATTTTGAATTGCATTTCTTATCAATATTAATTGTAGAATTCAAAAATAGAGAGTTCCTCCCATCATTTTTGGCTAGCAAGCCTCCTATTTTGATTCCAAACACACTTTTTTGATGCATTTAACATGAAATATAACACATGTGGTTAAACAACCTAGTATATTAATTGAATCAAACAAGTATATACACCATTAAAACTCCAAATCGAATTAAATCTATCATCCAATGGTGTCATTCATCATGGTTTGCATTTTGTACAAATGTTAACTCGTTTAATTCCCTAAATAATGAGAATTTCTAATCACCTAATGTTAATTAGGCTCTTTCTTGTTGTTTCGAGTATTATTTTTTCATTCAATAACCTTGAAATTAACTTTTGATTCTTTCTTAATAACTATATTCATTATGAAAAAAATGCCCCTGGACCATCTATAAGATGAATTCATTCAATTTAACAAACAATGGAGTCCTTGATTTTGAATTGCATTTCTTATCGATATTAATTGTAGAATTCAAAAATAGAGAGTTCCTCCCATCATTTTTGGCTAGCAAGCCTCCTATTTTGATTCCAAACACACTTTTTGATGCATTTAACATGAAATATAACACATGTGGTTAAACAACCTAGTATATTAATTGAATCAAACAAGTATATACACCATTAAAACTCCAAATCGAATTAAATCTATCATCCAATGGTGTCATTCATCATGGTTTGCATTTTGTACAAATGTTAACTCGTTTAATTCCTAAATAATGAGAATTTCTAATCACCTAATGTTAATTGGGGCTCTTCTTGTTGTTTCCAAGTATTATTTTTTTCATGCAATAACCTTGAAATTAACTTTTGATTCTTTCTTATTAACTATATATTCATTCTGAAAAAAATGCCCTGGACCATTTATAACATGAATTCATTCAATTTAACAAACAATGGAGTCCTTGATTTTGAATTGCATTTCTTATCGAATATTAATTGTAGAATTCAAAAATAGAGAGTTCCTCCCATCATTTTTGGCTAGCAAGCCTCCTATTTTTGATTCCAAACACACACTTTTTGATGCATTTAACATGAAATATAACACATGTGTGTCTAAACAACCTAGTATATTAATTGAATCAAACAAGTATATACACCATTAAAACTCCAAATCGAATTAAATCTATCATCCAATGGTGTCATTCATCATGGTTTGCATTTTGTACAAATGTTAACTCGTTTAATTCCTAAATAATGAGAATTTCTAATCACCTAATGTTAATTAGGCTCTTCTTGTTGTTTCCCAAGTATTATTTTTCATTCAATAACCTTGAAATTAACTTTTGATTCTTTCTTATTAACTATATTCATTATGAAAAAAATGCCTCCTGGACCATCTATAACATGAATTCATTCAATTTAACAAACAATGGAGTCCTTGATTTTGAATTGCATTTCTTATCGATATTAATTGTAGAATTCAAAAATAGAGAGTTCCTCCCATCATTTTTGGCTAGCAAGCCTCCTATTTTGATTCCAAACACACTTTTTGATGCATTTAACATGAAATATAACACATGTGGCAAAACAACCTAGTTTATTAATTGAATCAAACAAGTATATACACCATCATAACTCCAAATCGATTTAAATCCATCAGCCAAAGGTGTCATTCATCATGGTTTGCATTTCGTACAAATGTTAACTGGTTTAATTCCTAAATAATGAGAATTTCTAAACACCTAATGTTAATTGGGCTCCTCTTGTTGTTCCCAAGACTATTTTTCATGCAATAACCTTGAAGTTAACTTTTGTTTCTTTCTTATTAACTATAATCATTCTGAAAAGATGCTCCTCGACCATTTATAACATGAATTCATTCAATTTAACAAACAATGGAGTCCTTGATTTTGAATTGCATTTCTTATCGATATTAATTGTAGAATTCAAAAATAGAGAGTTCCTCCCATCATTTTTGGCTAGCAAGCCTCCTATTTTGATTCCAAACACACTTTTTGATGCATTTAACATGAAATATAACACATGTGGCTAAACAACCTAGTATATTAATTGAATCAAACAAGTATATACACCATTAAAACTCCAAATCGAATTAAATCTATCATCCAATGGTGTCATTCATCATGGTTTGCATTTTGTACAAATGTTAACTCGTTTAATTCCTAAATAATGAGAATTTCTAATCACCTAATGTTAATTAGGCTCTTCTTGTTGTTTCGAGTATTATTTTTTCATTCAATAACCTTGAAATTAACTTTTGATTCTTTCTTAATAACTATATTCATTATGAAAAAAATGCCCTGGACCATCTATAACATGAATTCATTCAATTTAACAAACAATGGAGTCCTTGATTTTGAATTGCATTTCTTATCGATATTAATTGTAGAATTCAAAAATAGAGAGTTCCTCCCATCATTTTTGGCTAGCAAGCCTCCTATTTTGATTCCAAACACACTTTTTTGATGCATTTAACATGAAATATAACACATGTGGCTAAACAACCTAGTATATTAATTGAATCAAACAAGTATATACACCATTAAAACTCCAAATCGAATTAAATCTATCATCCAATGGTGTCATTCATCATGGTTTGCATTTTTCGTACAAATGTTAACTCGTTTAAATTCCTAAATAATGAGAATTTCTAATTACCTAATGTTAATTGGGCTCCTCTTGTTGTTCCCAAGACTATTTTTTTCATGCAATAACCTTGAAATTAACTTTTGTTTCTTTCTTATTAACTATAATCATTCTGAAAAAAATGCCCCTGGACCATCTATAACATGAATTCATTCAATTTAACAAACAATGGAGTCCTTGATTTTGAATTGCATTTCTTATCGATATTAATTGTAGAATTCAAAAATAGAGAGTTCCTCCCATCATTTTTGGCTAGCAAGCCTCCTATTTTGATTCCAAACACACTTTTTGATGCATTTAACATGAAATATAACACATGTGGCAAAACAACCTAGTATATTAATTGAATCAAACAAGTATATACACCATTAAAACTCCAAATCTATTTAAATCCATCAGCCAAAGGTGTCATTCATCATGATTTGCATGTCGTACAAATGTTAACTGCTTTAATTCCTAAATAATGAGAATTTCTAAACACCTAATGTTAATTGGGCTCCTCTTGTTGTTCCCAAGACTATTTTTCATGCAATAACCTTGAAATTAACTTTTGTTTCTTTCTTATTAACTATAATCATTCTGAAAAGATGCTCCTCGACCATTTATAACATGAATTCATTCAATTTAACAAACAATGGAGTCCTTGATTTTGAATTGCATTTCTTATCAATATTAATTGTAGAATTCAAAAATAGAGAGTTCCTCCTATCATTTTTGGCTAGCAAGCCTCCTATTTTGATTCCAAACACACTTTTTGATGCATTTAACATGAAATATAACACATGTGGCTAAACAACCTAGTATATTAATTGAATCAAACAAGTATATACACCATTAAAACTCCAAATCGAATTAAATCTATCATCCAATGGTGTCATTCATCATGGTTTGCATTTTGTACAAATGTTAACTCGTTTAATTCCTAAATAATGAGAATTTCTAATCACCTAATGTTAATTAGGCTCTTCTTGTTGTTTTTCGAGTATTATTTTTCATTCAATAACCTTGAAATTAACTTTTGATTCTTTCTTATTAACTATATTCATTATGAAAAAAATGCCCCTGGACCATCTATAACATGAATTCATTCAATTTAACAAACAATGGAGTCCTTGATTTTGAATTGCATTTCTTATCGATATTAATTGTAGAATTCAAAAATAGAGAGAGTTCCTCCCATCATTTTTGTGGCTAGCAAGCCTCCTATTTTGATTCCCAAACACACTTTTTAATGCATTTAACATGAAATATAACACATGTGGTTAAACAACCTAGTATATTAATTGAATCAAACAAGTATATACACCATTAAAAACTCCAAATCGAATTAAAATCTATCATCCAATGGTGTCATTCATCATGGTGGTTTGCATTTTGTACAAATGTTAACTCGTTTAATTTCCTAAATAATGAGAATTTTCTAATCACCTAATGTTAATTAGGCTCTTCTTGTTGTTTTTCGAGTATTATTTTTCATTCAATAACCTTGAAATTAACTTTTGATTCTTTCTTAATAACTATATTCATTATGAAAAAAAATGCTCCTGGACCATCTTATAACATGAATTCATTCAATTTAACAAACAATGGAGTCCTTGATTTTGAATTGCATTTCTTATCGATATTAATTGTAGAATTCAAAAATAGAGAGTTCCTCCCATCATTTTTGGCTAGCAAGCCTCCTATTTTGATTCCAAACACACTTTTTAATGCATTTAACATGAAATATAACACATGTGGTTAAACAACCTAGTATATTAATTGAATCAAACAAGTATATACACCATTAAAACTCCAAATCGAATTAAATCTATCATCCAATGGTGTCATTCATCATGGTTTGCATTTTGTACAAATGTTAACTCGTTTAATTCCTAAATAATGAGAATTTCTAATCACCTAATGTTAATTAGGCTCCTCTTGTTGTTTCCAAGATTATTTTTCATTCAATAACCTTGAAATTAACTTTTGATTCTTTCTTAATAACTATATATCATTATGAAAAAAAAATGCCCTGGACCATCTATAACATGAAATTCATTCAATTTAAACAAACAATGGAGTCCTTGATTTTGAATTGCATTTCTTATCGATATTAATTGTAGAATTCAAAAAATAGAGAGTTCCTCCCATCATTTTTGGCTAGCAAGCCTCCTATTTTGATTCCAAACACACTTTTTGATGCATTTAACATGAAATATAACACATGTGGCTAAAAACAACCTAGTATATTAATTGAATCAAACAAGTATATACACCATTAAAACTCCAAATCGAATTAAATCTATCATCCAATGGTGTCATTCATCATGGTTTGCATTTTGTACAAATGTTAACTCGTTTAATTCCTAAATAATGAGAATTTCTAATCACCTAATGTTAATTAGGCTCTTCTTGTTGTTTCGAGTATTATTATTTTTCATTCAATAACCTTGAAATTAACTTTTGATTCTTTCTTAATAACTATATTCATTATGAAAAAAATGCCCTGGACCATCTATAACATGAATTCATTCAATTTAACAAACAATGGAGTCCTTGATTTTGAATTGCATTTCTTATCGATATTAATTGTAGAATTCAAAAATAGAGAGTTCCTCCCATCATTTTTGGCTAGTAGCAAGCCTCCTATTTTGATTCCAAACACACTTTTTAATGCATTTAACATGAAATATAACACACATGTGGTTAAACAACCTAGTATATTAATTGAATCAAACAAGTATATACACCATTAAAACTCCAAATCGAATTAAATCTATCATCCAATGGTGTCATTCATCATGGTTTGCATTTTGTACAAATGTTAACTCGTTTAATTCCTAAATAATGAGAATTTCTAATCACCTAATGTTAATTAGGCTCTTCTTGTTGTTTCGAGTATTATTTTTCATTCAATAACCTTGAAATTAACTTTTGTTTCTTTCTTATTAACTATAATCATTCTGAAAAAGATGCTCCTGGACCATCTATAAGATGAATTCATTCAATTTAACAAACAATGGAGTCCTTGATTTTGAATTGCATTTCTTATCGATATTAATTGTAGAATTCAAAAATAGAGAGTTCCTCCCATCATTTTTTGGCTAGCAAGCCTCCTATTTTGATTCCAAACACACTTTTTTGATGCATTTAACATGAAATATAACACATGTGGGTTAAACAACCTAGTATATTAATTGAATCAAACAAGTATATACACCATTAAAACTCCAAATCTCGAATTAAATCTATCATCCAATGGTGTCATTCATCATGGTTTGCATTTTGTACAAATGTTAACTCGTTTAATTCCTAAATAATGAGAATTTCTAATCACCTAATGTTAATTTGGGCTCCTCATCTTGTTGTTTTCAAGATTATTTTTCATGCAATAACCTTGAAATTAACTTTTGATTCTTTTTCTTAATAACTATAATTCATTATGAAAAAAATGCTCCTGACCATCTATAACATGAATTCATTCAATTTAACAAACAATGGAGTCCTTGATTTTGAATTGCATTTCTTATCGATATTAATTGTAGAATTCAAAAATAGAGAGTTCCTCCTATCATTTTTGGCTAGCAAGCCTCCTATTTTGATTCCAAACACACTTTTTGATGCATTTAACATGAAATATAAACACATGTGGTTTAAACAACCTAGTATATTAATTGAATCAAACAAGTATATACACCATTAAAAACTCCAAATCGAATTAAATCTATCATCCAATGGTGTCATTCATCATGGTTTGCATTTTGTACAAATGTTAACTCGTTTAATTCCTAAATAATGAGAATTTCTAATCACCTAATGTTAATTAGGCTCTTCTTGTTGTTTCGAGTATTATTTTTCATTCAATAACCTTGAAATTAACTTTTGATTCTTTCTTAATAACTATATTCATTATCAAAAAAAATGCCTTGGACCATCTATAACATGAATTCATTCAATTTAAACAAACAATGGAGTCCTTGATTTTGAATTGCATTTCTTATCGATATTAATTGTAGAATTCAAAAATAGAGAGTTCCTCCCATCATTTTTGGCTAGCAAGCCTCCTATTTTGATTCCAAACACACTTTTTGATGCATTTAACATGAAATATATAACACATGTGGTTAAACAACCTAGTATATTAATTGAATCAAACAAGTATATACACCATTAAAACTCCAAATCGAATTAAATCTATCATCCAATGGTGTCATTCATCATGGTTTGCATTTTGTACAAATGTTAACTCGTTTTAATTCCTAAATAATGAGAATTTCTAATCACCTAATGTTAATTAGGCTCTTCTTGTTGTTTCGAGTATTATTTTTCATTCAATAACCTTGAAATTAACTTTTGATTCTTTCTTAATAACTATATTCATTATGAAAAAAATGCCCTGGACCATCTATAACATGAATTCATTCAATTTAACAAACAATGGAGTCCTTGATTTTGAATTGCATTTCTTATCGATATTAATTGTAGAATTCAAAAATAGAGAGTTCCTCCCATCATTTTTGGCTAGCAAGCCTCCTATTTTGATTCCAAACACACTTTTTGATGCATTTAACATGAAATATAACACATGCATCTAAACAACCTAGTATATTAATTGAATCAAACAAGTATATACACCATTAAAACTCCAAATCGAATTAAATCTATCATCCAATGGTGTCATTCATCATGGTTTGCATTTTGTACAAATGTTAACTCGTTTAATTCCTAAATAATGAGAATTTCTAATCACCTAATGTTAATTAGGCTCTTCTTGTTGTTTCGAGGATTATTTTTCATTCAATAACCTTGAAATTAACTTTTGATTCTTTCTTAATAACTATATTCATTATGAAAAAAATGCCCTGGACCATCTATAACATGAATTCATTCAATTTAACAAACAATGGAGTCCTTGATTTTGAATTGCATTTCTTATCGATATTAATTGTAGAATTCAAAAATAGAGAGTTCCTCCCATCATTTTTGGCTAGCAAGCCTCCTATTTTGATTCCAAACACACTTTTTGATGCATTTAACATGAAATATAACACATGTGTGTTAAACAACCTAGTATATTAATTGAATCAAACAAGTATATACACCATTAAAAACTCCAAATCGAATTAAATCTATCATCCAATGGTGTCATTCATCATGGTTTGCATTTTGTACAAATGTTAACTCGTTTAATTCCTAAATAATGAGAATTTCTAATCACCTAATGTTAATTGGGCTCCTCTTGTTGTTTCCAAGACTATTTTTCATGCAATAACCTTGAAATTAACTTTTGATTTCTTTCTTATTAACTATATTCATTATGAAAAAAATGCTCCTGGACCATTTATAACATGAATTCATTCAATTTAACAAACAATGGAGTCCTTGATTTTGAATTGCATTTCTTATCAATATTAATTGTAGAATTCAAAAAATAGAGAGTTCCTCCTATCATTTTTTGGCTAGCAAGCCTCCTATTTTGATTCCAAACACACTTTTTTGATGCATTTAACATGAAATATAAACACATGTGGCTAAACAACCTAGTATATTAATTGAATCAAACAAGTATATACACCATTAAAACTCCAAATCGAATTAAATCTATCATCCAATGGTGTCATTCATCATGGTTTGCATTTTGTACAAATGTTAACTACGTTTAATTCCTAAATAATGAGAATTTCTAATCACCTAATGTTAATTAGGCTCTTCTTGTTGTTTCGAGTATTATTTTTCATTCAATAACCTTGAAATTAACTTTTGATTCTTTCTTAATAACTATATTCATTATGAAAAAAATGCCCTGGACCATTCTATAACATGAATTCATTCAATTTAACAAACAATGGAGTCCTTGATTTTGAATTGCATTTTCTTATCGATATTAATTGTAGAATTCAAAAATAGAGAGTTCCCTCCCATCATTTTTGGCTAGCAAGCCTCCTATTTTGATTCCAAACAACACTTTTTGATGCATTTAACATGAAATATAAACACATGTGGCTAAACAACCTAGTATATTAATTGAATCAAACAAGTATATACACACATTAAAACTCCAAATCGAATTAAAATCTATCATCCAATGGTGTCATTCATCATGGTTTGCATTTTGTACAAATGTTAACTCGTTTAATTCCTAAATAATGAGAATTTCTAATCACACCTAATGTTAATTAGGCTCTTCTTGTTGTTTTCTCAGTTATTTTTTTTTCATTCAATAACCATTGAAATTAACTTTTGATTCTTTTCTTATATTAACTATAAATCATTATGAAAAAAAAATTCTCCCTGTGACCATTTATAACATGAATTCATTCAATTTAACAAACAAAGTGGAGTCCTTGATTTTGAATTGCATTTCTTATCGATATTAATTGTAGAATTCAAAAAAATAGAGAGTTCCTCCTATCATTTTTGGCTAGCAAGCCTCCTATTTTTGATTCCAAACACACTTTTTGATGCATTTAACATGAAATATAACACATGTGGTTAAACAACCTAGTATATTAATTGAATCAAACAAGTATATACACCATTAAAACACCAATTCGATTTAAATCTATCATCCAATGGTGTCATTCATCATGGTTTGCATTTTTGTACAAATGTTAACTCGTTTAATTCCTAAATAATGAGAATTTCTAATCACCTAATGTTAATTAGGCTCTTCTTGTTGTTATCGTGTATTATTTTTCATTCAATTAACCTTGAAATTAACTTTTCGATTTTCTTTCTTAATAACTATATTCATTACAGAAAAAAATGCCCTGGACCATCTTATAAGATGAATTCATTCAATTTAACAAACAATGGAGTCCCTTGATTTTGAATTGCATTTCTTATCGATATTAATTGTAGAATTCAAAAATAGAGAGTTCCTCCATCATTTTTGGCTAGCAAGCCTCCTATTTTTGATTCAAAACACACTTTTTAATGCATTTAACATGAAATATAACACATGTGTGGACAAAACAACCTAGTATATTAATTGAATCAAACAAGTATATAAACCATAAACTCCAAATTTTAAATCCATCAGCCAATGGTTTCCAAATATGGCCTTTGTATTTTGTATCATCCAACTGGTGTAATTCTAAAATAATGGATGAATTTCTAATTACCTAATGTTAATTGGGCTCCTCTTGTTGTTTCCAAAGATCTATTTTTTTCATGCAATATACCTCGAATTAACTTTTGTTTTCTTTCTTATTAACTTATAATCATTCTGAAAAGAGTGATCTGGAGCATTTTATAACATGATATTCATTCAATTTAACAAACAATGGCGTCCTCGATTTTGAATTGCATTTCTTTATCATTATTAATTGTAGAATATCAAAAAATAGAGAGTTCCGCCTATCATTGTTTGGCTAGCAAGCCTCCTATTTTTGATTCCAAACCACACTTTATTTTGACTGCATTTAACATGAAATATAACACAATGTGCGTATAAAGCAACCTATGTTATTAATTGAATCAAAAAAGAGTAGTATACACACCATTTTAAACTCTCAAATCGACTTAAATTATCAGTCATTGGTGTCATTCATCATGATTTGCATTTTGTTACAAATGTTTTAACTCTTTAGAATTCCTTAAATAATGAGAATTTCTAATCACCTAATGTTAATTAGGCTCTCTTGTTGTTGCTTGAGTTATTATTTTTCATTACAATAACCTTGGTGAAATTTAAATTTTGATTCTTTCTTAACTAACTATAATCATTGTATGAAAAAAATGATCTGGACCATTCTATAACATGAATTCATTCAATTATAACTCAAACAATGGAGTCCTTGATTTTGAATTGCATTTCTTATCCTGATATTAATTGTAGAATTCAAAATATAGAGAGTTCCTCCTTCATTTTTTGCTGAGAAAGCCTCCTTATTTTTGATTCAAACACACTTTTTGATGCATTTAAATGAATATAACACTGGGGTTAACACAACCTAGTTATATTAATTGAATCAAACAAGTATATACACAAGTTAAAAATCAATAAGCGAATTAAATCTATCATCCAATGGTGTCATTCGTAATGTGTTTGACCATTTGTACAAATGTTAATCGTTTATTTCGACTAATTATATGAGAATTTATAATCACTAATGTTTATTAGGCTCTTTTGGTGTTTCGAGGATTTTTTTTTCATTCAATAACCTTGAATTTAACTTTTGATTCTGTTCTTAATAACTATATTCATTATGAAAAAAATGCCTTATGACCATCAATTACATGAATTAAGTCCGCAATTTTTTTAAACAATAGATAGTCCTTGATTTTGAATTGCATTTTCTTATAGTAATATATTGTACGTAATCAAAACATAGAGAGTGGTTGTCGCATCATTTTTCGTTGAGCAAGGATCCTATTTTGATTTTACACACACTTTTTATATGATTGTGTTCATGATAATAGAACACGTGTGGTTAAAACAAACCTAGTATATTACTTAATCAAACGAGTATTTACCACCATAAAAACTCCAAATCTATTTAAATCCATCAGCCATGAGGTGTCATTCACGCATGTTTGCATTTGTACAAATGTTAAACAGTTTAATTCCTAAATAATGGAATTTCTAATTCCTAATGTTGTAATTGGTCTTCTTGTTATTCCAAGCTATTTTTCATGCAAATAACTTGAAATTAACTTTAGTTTCTTTCTTATAACTATAATCATTATGAAAAAATGCT
>JBAPLH010001342.1:0-14742 GCA_037897445.1 Ceriops zippeliana | reverse complement strand
TTATAACACATGTGGCTAAACAACCTAGTATATTAATTGATTCAAACAAGTATAAACACTAATAAAACTCCAAATCCATTTAAATCCATTGGCAAAAGTGTCATTCATCTGGGTTTGCATTTCTTACAAATGTTTTCTGGTTTAATTCCTAAATAATGAGAATTTCTAATCAACTCAAGTTAATTAGGCTCCTCATGTTGTTACCAGGACTATTTTTCATACAATAACTTTGAAATTAACTTTTCTTTCTTTCTGAATAACTATATTCATTTTGAAAAAAATGGCCGTGGACCATCAATTACATGAATTCATTCAATTTAACAAACAATTCAGTCCTTGATTTTGAATTGCATTTCTTATTGATATTAATTGTTGAATTGAAAATGAAAGAGTTGCTCCCGTCATTTTTGGTTAACAAGCCTCTTCTTGCGATTCCAAACACACTTTTTGATACATTGATCATGAAATATAACACATGTGGCTAAACAACCTAGTATATTAATTGATTCAAACAAGTATAAACACTAATAAAAATCCAAATCCATTTAAATCCATTGGCAAAAGGCGTCATTCATCAGGGTTTGCATTTCGTACAAATGTTAACTGGTTTAATTCGTAAATAATGAGACTTTCTAATCACCTAATGTTAATTAGGCTCCTCTTGCTGTTACCAGGACTATTTTTCAAGCAATAACCTTGAAATTAACATCTGTTTCTTTCTTAATAACTATAGTCATTTTGAAAAAAATGCCCGTGGACCATCAATTACATGAATTCATTCAATTTAACATACAATTCAGTCCTTGATTTTGAATAGCATTTCTTATTGATATTATTTGTTAAATTCAAAATTAAAGAGTTGCTCCCATCATTTTTGGTTAACAAGCGTCTTCTTTTGATTCCAAACACACTTTTTGATATATTGATCATGAAGTATAACACATGTGGCTAAACAACCTAGTATATTAATTGATTGAAACAAGTATAAACACCAATAAAAATCCAAATCTATTTAAATCCATCGGCCAAAGGTGCCATTATTCTTTGTTTGCATTTCGTACAAATGTTAACTGGTTTAATTCCTAAATAATGAGAATTTCTAATTACCTCCTGTTAATTAGGCTTCTCTTGTTGTTTCGACGACTTTTTCATGCAACAACGTTGAACTTAACATTTTTTTCTTTCTTAATAACTATATTCATTTTGAAAAAAATGCCCGTGGACCATCAATTACATGAATTCATTCAATTTAGCAAACAATTCAGTCCTTGATTTTGAATTGCATTTCTTATTGATATTATTTGTTGAATTCAAAATCAGAGAGTTTCTCCCATCATTTTTCGTTAGCAAGTTTCCTCTTTTGATTTCAAACACACTGTTTGACACATTGATCATGAAATATAACACATTTGGCTAAACAACCAAGTATATTAATTGATTCAAACAAGTATAAAAACCAATAAAAATCCAAATCTATTTAAATCCATCGGCCAATGGTGCCATTCATCATGGTTTGCATTTCGTACAAATGTTAACTGGTTTAATTCCTACATAATGAGAATTTCTAATCACCTCATGTTAATTAGGCTCCTCTTGTTGTTACCAGGACTATTTTTCATGGAATAACCTTGAAATCCACTTCTGTTTCTTTCTTAATAACTATATTCATTTTGAAAAAAATGCCCGTGGACCATCAATTACATGAATTCATTCAATTTAACATTTAATTCAGTCCTTGATTTTGAATTGCATTTCTTGTTGATATTATTTGTTGAATTCAAAATTAAAGAGTTGCTCCCATCATTTTTGGTTAACAAGCCTCTTCTTTTGATTCCAAACACACTTTTTGATACATTGATCATGAATTATAACACTTGTGGCTAAACAACCTAGTATATTAATTGATTCAAACAAGTATAAACACTAATAAAAATCCAAATCCATTTAAATCCATTGGCAAAAGGCGTCATTCATCAGGGTTTGCATTTCGTACAAATGTTAACTGGTTTAATTCGTAAATAATGAGACTTTCTAATCACCTCATGTTAATTAGGCTCCTCTTGCTGTTACCAGGACTATTTTTCAAGCAATAACCTTGAAATTAACATTTGTTTCTTTCTGAATAACTATAGTCATTTTGAAAAAAATGCCCGTGGACCATCAATTACATGAATTCATTCAATTTAACATACAATTCAGTCCTTGATTTTGAATAGCATTTCTTATTGATATTATTTGTTAAATTCAAAATTAAAGAGTTGCTCCCATCATTTTTGGTTAACAAGCATCTTCTTTTGATTCCAAACACACTTTTTGATATATTGATCATGAAGTATAACACATGTGGCTAAACAACCTAGTATATTAATTGATTGAAACAAGTATAAACACCAATAAAAATACAAATCTATTTAAATCCATCGGCCAAAGGTGCCATTATTCTGGGTTTGCATTTCGTACAAATGTTAACTGGTTTAATTCCTAAATAATGAGAATTTCTAATTACCTCCTGTTAATTAGGCTTCTCTTGTTGTTTCGACGACTTTTTCATGCAACAACGTTGAACTTAACATTTTTTTCTTTCTTAATAACTATATTCATTTTGAAAAAAATGCCCGTGGACCATCAATTACATGAATTCATTCAATTTAGCAAACAATTCAGTCCTTGATTTTGAATTGCATTTCTTATTGATATTATTTGTTGAATTCAAAATCAGAGAGTTTCTCCCATCATTTTTCGTTAGCAAGTTTCCTCTTTTGATTTCAAACACACTGTTTGACACATTGATCATGAAATATAACACATGTGGCTAAACAACCAAGTATATTAATTGATTCAAACAAGTATAAAAACCAATAAAAATCCAAATCTATTTAAATCCATCGGCCAATGGTGCCATTCATCATGGTTTGCATTTCGTACAAATGTTAACTGGTTTAATTCCTAAATAATGAGAATTTCTAATCACCTCATGTTAATTAGGCTCCTCTTGTTGTTACCAGGACTATTTTTCATGGAATAACCTTGAAATCCACTTCTGTTTCTTTCTTAATAACTATATTCATTTTGAAAAAAATGCCCGTGGACCATCAATTACATGAATTCATTCAATTTAACATTTAATTCAGTCCATGATTTTGAATTGCATTTCTTGTTGATATTATTTGTTGAATTCAAAATTAATGAGTTGCTCCCATCATTTTTGGTTAACAAGCCTCTTCTGTTGATTCCAAACACACTTTTTGATACATTGATCATGAATTATAACACTTGTGGCTAAACAACCTAGTATATTAAATGATTCAAACAAGTATAAACACTAATAAAAATCCAAATCCATTTAAATCCATTGGCAAAAGGCGTCATTCATCAGGGTTTGCATTTCGTACAAATGTTAACTGGTTTAATTCGTAAATAATGAGACTTTCTAATCACCTCATGTTAATTAGGCTCCTCTTGCTGTTACCAGGACTATTTTTCAAGCAATAACCTTGAAATTAACATCTGTTTCTTTCTCAATAACTATAGTCATTTTGAAAAAAATGCCCGTGGACCATCAATTACATGAATTCATTCAATTTAACATACAATTCAGTCCTTGATTTTGAATAGCATTTCTTATTGATATTATTTGTTAAATTCAAAATTAAAGAGTTGCTCCCATCATTTTTGGTTAACAAGTGTCTTCTTTTGATTCCAAACACACTTTTTGATATATTGATCATGAAGTATAACACATGTGGCTAAACAACCTAGTATATTAATTGATTGAAACAAGTATAAACACCAATAAAAATCCAAATCTATTTAAATCCATCGGCCAAAGGTGCCATTATTCTGGGTTTGCATTTCGTACAAATGTTAACTGGTTTAATTCCTAAATAATGAGAATTTCTAATTACCTCCTGTGAATTAGGCTTCTCTTGTTGTTTCGACGACTTTTTCATGCAACAACGTTGAACTTAACATTTTTTTCTTTCTTAATAACTATATTCATTTTGAAAAAAATGTCCGTAGACCATCAATTACATGAATTCATTCAATTTAGCAAACAATTCAGTCCTTGATTTTGAATTGCATTTCTTATTGATATTATTTGTTGAATTCAAAATCAGAGAGTTTCTCCCATCATTTTTCGTTAGCAAGTTTCCTCTTTTGATTTCAAACACACTGTTTGACACATTGATCATGAAATATAACACATGTGGCTAAACAACCAAGTATATTAATTGATTCAAACAAGTATAAAAACCAATAAAAATCCAAATCTATTTAAATCCATCGGCCAATGGTGCCATTCATCATGGTTTGCATTTCGTACAAATGTTAACTGGTTTAATTCCTAAATAATGAGAATTTCTAATCACCTCATGTTAATTAGGCTCCTCTTGTTGTTACCAGGACTATTTTTCATGGAATAACCTTGAAATCCACTTCTGTTTCTTTCTTAATAAATATATTCATTTTGAAAAAAATGCCCGTGGACCATCAATTACATGAATTCATTCAATTTAACATTTAATTCAGTCCTTGATTTTGAATTGCATTTCTTGTTGATATTATTTGTTGAATTCAAAATTAAAGAGTTGCTCCCATCATTTTTGGTTAACAAGCCTCTTCTGTTGATTCCAAACACACTTTTTGATACATTGATCATGAATTATAACACTTGTGGCTAAACAACCTAGTATATTAATTGATTCAAACAAGTATAAACACTAATAAAAATCCAAATCCATTTAAATCCATTGGCAAAAGGCGTCATTCATCAGGGTTTGCATTTCGTACAAATGTTAACTGGTTTAATTCGTAAATAATGAGACTTTCTAATCACCTCATGTTAATTAGGCTCCTCTTGCTGTTACCAGGACTATTTTTCAAGCAATAACCTTGAAATTAACATCTGTTTCTTTCTCAATAACTATAGTCATTTTGAAAAAAATGCCCGTGGACCATCAATTACATGAATTCATTCAATTTAACATACAATTCAGTCCTTGATTTTGAATAGCATTTCTTATTGATATTATTTGTTAAATTCAAAATTAAAGAGTTGCTCCCATCATTTTTGGTTAACAAGCGTCTTCTTTTGATTCCAAACACACTTTTTGATATATTGATCATGAAGTATAACACATGTGGCTAAACAACCTAGTATATTAAATTGATTGAAACAAGTATAAACACCAATAAAAATCCAAATCTATTTAAAATCCATCGGCCAAAGGTGCCATTATTCTGGGTTTTGCATTTCGTACAAATGTTAACTGGTTTAAATTCCTAAATAATGAGAATTTCTAATTACCTCCTGTTAATTAGGCTTCTCTTGTTGTTTCGACTTCTTTTTCATGCAACAACGTTGAACTTAACATTTTTTTCTTTCTTAATAACTATATTCATTTTGAAAAAAATGCCCGTGGACCATCAATTACATGAATTCATTCAATTTAGCAAACAATTCAGTCCTTGATTTTGAATTGCATTTCTTATTGATATTATTTGTTGAATTCAAAATCAGAGAGTTTCTCCCATCATTTTTCGTTAGCAAGTTTCCTCTTTTGATTTCAAACACACTGTTTGACACATTGATCATGAAATATAACACATGTGGCTAAACAACCAAGTATATTAATTGATTCAAACAAGTATAAAAACCAATAAAAATCCAAATCTATTTAAATCCATCGGCCAATGGTGCCATTCCTCTTGTTGTTACCAGGACTATTTTTCATGGAATAACCTTGAAATCCAATTTTGTTTCTTTCTTAATAACTATATTCATTTTGAAAAAAATGCCCGTGGACCATCAATTACATGAATTCATTCAATTTAACTAACAATTCAGTCCTTGATTTTGAATTGCATTTCTTAATGATATTATTTGTTGAATTCAAAATTAAAGGGTTGCTCCCATCTTTTTTGGTTAACAAGCCTCTTCTTTTGATTCCAAACACACTTTTTGATACATTGATCATGAAGTATAACACATGTGGCTAATCAACCTTGTATATTAATTGATTCAAACAAGTATAAACACTAATAAAAATCCAAATCCATTTAAATCCATTGGCAAAAGGTGCCATTCATCTGGGTTTGCATTTCGTACAAATGTTTTCTGGTTTAATTCCTAAATAATGAGAATTTCTAATCACCTCAAGTTAATTAGGCTCCTCATGTTGTTACCAGGACTATTTTTCATGCAGTAACCTTGAAATTAACATCTGTTTCTTTCTTAATAATTATATTCATTTTGAAAAAAATGCCCGTGGACCATCAATTACATGAATTCATTCAATTTAACATTCAATTCAGTCCTTGATTTTGAATTGCATTTCTTGTGAATATTATTTGTTGAATGCAAAATTAAAGAGTTGCTCCCATCATTTTTGGTTAACAAGCCTCTTCTTTTGATTCCAAACACACTTTTTGATACATTGATCATGAAATATAACACATGTGGCTAAACAACATAGTATATTAATTGATTCAAACAAGTATAAACACGAATAAAAATCCAAATCTATATAAATCCATCGGCCAATGGTGCCATTCATCAGGGTTTGCATTACGTACAAAAGTTAACTGGTTTAATTGTTAAATAATGAGAATTTCTAACCACATCATGTTAATTATTCTCCTCTTGCTGTTACCGGGACTTTTTCATGCAATAACCTTGAAATTAACATTTTTTTCTTTCTTAATAGCTATATTCATTTTGAAAAAAATGCCCGTGGACCATCAATTACATTAATTCATTCAATTTAACAAACAATTCAGTCCTTGATGTTGAATTGCATTTCTTAATGATATTATTTGTTGAATTCAAAATTAAAGAGTTGCTCCCATCTTTTTTGGTTAACAAGCCTCTTCTTTTGATTCCAAACACACTTTTTGATACATTGATCATGAATTATAACACATGTGGCTAAACAACCTAGTATATTAATTGATTCAAACAAGTATAAACACTAATAAAACTCCAAATCCATTTAAATCCATTGGCAAAAGTGTCATTCATCTGGGTTTGCATTTCTTACAAATGTTTTCTGGTTTAATTCCTAAATAATGAGAATTTCTAATCAACTCAAGTTAATTAGGCTCCTCATGTTGTTACCAGGACTATTTTTCATACAATAACTTTGAAATTAACTTTTCTTTCTTTCTGAATAACTATATTCATTTTGAAAAAAATGGCCGTGGACCATCAATTACATGAATTCATTCAATTTAACAAACAATTCAGTCCTTGATTTTGAATTGCATTTCTTATTGATATTAATTGTTGAATTGAAAATGAAAGAGTTGCTCCCCCGTCATTTTTGGTTAACAAGCCTCTTCTTGCGATTCCAAACACACTTTTTGATACATTGATCATGAAATATAACACATGTGGCTAAACAACCTAGTATATTAATTGATTCAAACAAGTATAAACACTAATAAAAATCCAAATCCATTTAAATCCATTGGCAAAAGGCGTCATTCATCAGGGTTTGCATTTCGTACAAATGTTAACTGGTTTTAATTCGTAAATAATGAGACTTTCTAATCACCTAATGTTAATTAGGCTCCTCTTGCTGTTACCAGGACTATTTTTCAAGCAATAACCTTGAAATTAACATCTGTTTCTTTCTTAATAACTATAGTCATTTTGAAAAAAATGCCCGTGGACCATCAATTACATGAATTCATTCAATTTAACATACAATTCAGTCCTTGATTTTGAATAGCATTTCTTATTGATATTATTTGTTAAATTCAAAATTAAAGAGTTGCTCCCATCATTTTTGGTTAACAAGCGTCTTCTTTTGATTCCAAACACACACTTTTTGATATATTGATCATGAAGTATAACACATGTGGCTAAACAACCTAGTATATTAATTGATTGAAACAAGTATAAACACCAATAAAAATCCAAATCTATTTAAATCCATCGGCCAAAGGTGCCATTATTCTTTGTTTGCATTTCGTACAAATGTTAACTGGTTTAATTCCTAAATAATGAGAATTTCTAATTACCTCCTGTTAATTAGGCTTCTCTTGTTGTTTCGACGACTTTTTTTTCATGCAACAACGTTGAACTTAACATTTTTTTTTCTTTCTTAATAACTATATTCATTTTGAAAAAAAATGCCCGTGGACCATCAATTACATGAATTCATTCAATTTAGCAAACAATTCAGTCCTTGATTTTGAATTGCATTTCTTATTGATATTATTTGTTGAATTCAAAATCAGAGAGTTTCTCCCATCATTTTTCGTTAGCAAGTTTCCTCTTTTGATTTCAAACACACTGTTTGACACATTGATCATGAAATATAACACATTTGGCTAAACAACCAAGTATATTAATTGATTCAAACAAGTATAAAAACCAATAAAAATCCAAATCTATTTAAATCCATCGGCCAATGGTGCCATTCATCATGGTTTGCATTTCGTACAAATGTTAACTGGTTTAATTCCTACATAATGAGAATTTCTAATCACCTCATGTTAATTAGGCTCCTCTTGTTGTTACCAGGACTATTTTTCATGGAATAACCTTGAAATCCACTTCTGTTTCTTTCTTAATAACTATATTCATTTTGAAAAAATGCCCCGTGGACCATCAATTACATGAATTCATTCAATTTAACATTTAATTCAGTCCTTGATTTTGAATTGCATTTCTTGTTGATATTATTTGTTGAATTCAAAATTAAAGAGTTGCTCCCATCATTTTTGGTTAACAAGCCTCTTCTTTTGATTCCAAACACACTTTTTGATACATTGATCATGAATTATAACACTTGTGGCTAAACAACCTAGTATATTAATTGATTCAAACAAGTATAAACACTAATAAAAAATCCAAATCCATTTAAATCCATTGGCAAAAGGCGTCATTCATCAGGGTTTGCATTTCGTACAAATGTTAACTGGTTTAATTCGTAAATAATGAGACTTTCTAATCACCTCATGTTAATTAGGCTCCTCTTGCTGTTACCAGGACTATTTTTCAAGCAATAACCTTGAAATTAACATTTGTTTCTTTCTGAATAACTATAGTCATTTTGAAAAAAATGCCCGTGGACCATCAATTACATGAATTCATTCAATTTAACATACAATTCAGTCCTTGATTTTGAATAGCATTTCTTATTGATATTATTTGTTAAATTCAAAATTAAAGAGTTGCTCCCATCATTTTTGGTTAACAAGCATCTTCTTTTGATTCCAAACACACTTTTTGATATATTGATCATGAAGTATAACACATGTGGCTAAACAACCTAGTATATTAATTGATTGAAACAAGTATAAACACCAATAAAAATACAAATCTATTTAAATCCATCGGCCAAAGGTGCCATTATTCTGGGTTTGCATTTCGTACAAATGTTAACTGGTTTAATTCCTAAATAATGAGAATTTCTAATTACCTCCTGTTAATTAGGCTTCTCTTGTTGTTTCGACGACTTTTTTTTCATGCAACAACGTTGAACTTAACATTTTTTTGTTTCTTAATAACTATATTCATTTTGAAAAAAATGCCCGTGGACCATCAATTACATGAATTCATTCAATTTAGCAAACAATTCAGTCCTTGATTTTGAATTGCATTTCTTATTGATATTATTTGTTGAATTCAAAATCAGAGAGTTTCTCCCCATCATTTTTCGTTAGCAAGTTTCCTCTTTTGATTTCAAACACACTGTTTGACACATTGATCATGAAATATAACACATGTGGCTAAACAACCAAGTATATTAATAATTGATCAAACAAGTATAAAAACCAATAAAAATCCAAATCTATTTAAATCCATCGGCCAATGGTGCCATTCATCATGGTTTGCATTTCGTACAAATGTTAACTGGTTTAATTCCTAAATAATGAGAATTTTCTAATCACCTCATGTTAATTAGGCTCCTCTTGTTGTTACCAGGACTATTTTTCATGGAATAACCTTGAAATCCACTTCTGTTTCTTTCTCTTAATAACTATATTCATTTTGAAAAAAAATGCCCGTGGACCATCAATTACATGAATTCATTCAATTTAACATTTAATTCAGTCCATGATTTTGAATTGCATTTCTTGTTGATATTATTTGTTGAATTCAAAATTAATGAGTTGCTCCCATCATCATTTTTGGTTAACAAGCCTCTTCTGTTGATTCCAAACACACTTTTTGATACATTGATCATGAATTATAACACTTGTGGCTAAACAACCTAGTATATTAAATGATTCAAACAAGTATAAACACTAATAAAAATCCAAATCCATTTAAATCCATTGGCAAAAGGCGTCATTCATCAGGGTTTGCATTTCGTACAAATGTTAACTGGTTTAATTCGTAAATAATGAGACTTTCTAATCACCTCATGTTAATTAGGCTCCTCTTGCTGTTACCAGGACTATTTTTCAAGCAATAACCTTGAAATTAACATCTGTTTCTTTCTCAATAACTATAGTCATTTTGAAAAAAATGCCCGTGGGACCATCAATTACATGAATTCATTCAATTTAACATACAATTCAGTCCTTGATTTTGAATAGCATTTCTTATTGATATTATTTGTTAAATTCAAAATTAAAGAGTTGCTCCCATCATTTTTGGTTAACAAGCGTCTTCTTTTGATTCCAAACACACTTTTTTGATATATTGATCATGAAGTATAACACATGTGGCTAAACAACCTAGTATATTAATTGATTGAAACAAGTATAAACACCAATAAAAATCCAAATCTATTTAAATCCATCGGCCAAAGGTGCCATTATTCTGGGTTTGCATTTCGTACAAATGTTAACTGGTTTAATTCCTAAATAATGAGAATTTCTAATTACCTCCTGTGAATTAGGCTTCTCTTGTTGTTTCGACGACTTTTTCATGCAACAACGTTGAACTTAACATTTTTTTTCTTTCTTAATAACTATATTCATTTTGAAAAAAATGTCCGTAGACCATCAATTAGATGAATTCATTCAATTTAGCAAACAATTCAGTCCTTGATTTTGAATTGCATTTCTTATTGATATTATTTGTTGAATTCAAAATCAGAGAGTTTCTCCCATCATTTTTTTTGTTAGCAAGTTTCCTCTTTTGATTTCAAACACACTGTTTGACACATTGATCATGAAATATAACACATGTGGCTAAACAACCAAGTATATTAATTGATTCAAACAAGTATAAAAACCAATAAAAATCCAAATCTATTTAAATCCATCGGCCAATGGTGCCATTCATCATGGTTTGCATTTCGTACAAATGTTAACTGGTTTAATTCCTAAATAATGAGAATTTCTAATCACCTCATGTTAATTAGGCTCCTCTTGTTGTTACCAGGACTATTTTTCATGGAATAACCTTGAAATCCACTTCTGTTTCTTTCTTAATAAATATATTCATTTTGAAAAAAATGCCCGTGGACCATCAATTACATGAATTCATTCAATTTAACATTTAATTCAGTCCTTGATTTTGAATTGCATTTCTTGTTGATATTATTTGTTGAATTCAAAATTAAAGAGTTGCTCCCATCATTTTTGGTTAACAAGCCTCTTCTGTTGATGATTCCAAACACACTTTTTTGATACATTGATCATGAAATTATAACACTTGTGGCTAAACAACCTAGTATATTAATTGATTCAAACAAGTATAAAAAACACTAATAAAAAATCCAAATCCATTTAAATCCATTGGCAAAAGGCGTCATTCATCAGGGTTTGCATTTCGTACAAATGTTAACTGGTTTAATTCGTAAATAATGAGACTTTCTAATCACCTCATGTTAATTAGGCTCCTCTTGCTGTTACCAGGACTATTTTTCAAGCAATAACCTTGAAATTAACATCTGTTTCTTTCTCAATAACTATAGTCATTTTGAAAAAAATGCCCGTGGACCATCAATTACATGAATTCATTCAATTTAACATACAATTCAGTCCTTGATTTTGAATAGCATTTCTTATTGATATTATTTGTTAAATTCAAAATTAAAGAGTTGCTCCCATCATTTTTGGTTAACAAGCGTCTTCTTTTGATTCCAAACACACTTTTTGATATATTGATCATGAAGTATAACACATGTGGCTAAACAACCTAGTATATTAATTGATTGAAACAAGTATAAACACCAATAAAAATCCAAATCTATTTAAATCCATCGGCCAAAGGTGCCATTATTCTGGGTTTGCATTTCGTACAAATGTTAACTGGTTTAATTCCTAAATAATGAGAATTTCTAATTACCTCCTGTTAATTAGGCTTCTCTTGTTGTTTCGACTTCTTTTTCATGCAACAACGTTGAACTTAACATTTTTTTCTTTCTTAATAACTATATTCATTTTGAAAAAAATGCCCGTGGACCATCAATTACATGAATTCATTCAATTTAGCAAACAATTCAGTCCTTGATTTTGAATTGCATTTCTTATTGATATTATTTGTTGAATTCAAAATCAGAGAGTTTCTCCCATCATTTTTCGTTAGCAAGTTTCCTCTTTTGATTTCAAACACACTGTTTGACACATTGATCATGAAATATAACACATGTGGCTAAACAACCAAGTATATTAATTGATTCAAACAAGTATAAAAACCAATAAAAATCCAAATCTATTTAAATCCATCGGCCAATGGTGCCATTCATCATGGTTTGCATTTCGTACAAATGTTAACTGGTTTAATTCCTAAATAATGAGAATTTCTAATCACCTCATGTTAATTAGGCTCCTCTTGTTGTTACCAGGACTATTTTTCATGGAATAACCTTGAAATCCACTTCTGTTTCTTTCTTAATAACTATATTCATTTTGAAAAAAATGCCCGTGGACCATCAATTACATGAATTCATTCAATTTAACATTTAATTCAGTCCTTGATTTTGAATTGCATTTCTTGTTGATATTATTTGTTGAATTCAAAATTAATGAGTTGCTCCCATCATTTTTGGTTAACAAGCCTCTTCTTTTGATTCCAAACACACTTTTTGATACATTGATCATGAATTATAACACTTGTGGCTAAACAACCTAGTATATTAATTGATTCAAACAAGTATAAACAATAATAAAACTCCAAATCCATTTAAATCCATTGGCAAAAGGTGCCATTCATCTGGGTTTGCATTTCGTACAAATGTTTTCTGGTTTAGTTCCTAAATAATGAGAATTTCTAATCACCTCAAGTTAATTAGGCTCCTCTTGTTTTTACCAGGACTATTTTTCATGCAATAACCTTGAAATTAACATTTGTTTCTTTCTTAATAACTATATTCATTTTGAAAAAAATTCCCGTGGACCATCAATTACATGAATTCATTCAATTTAACATTCAATTCTCTCCTTGATTTTGAATTGCATTTCTTATTGATATTAATTGTTGAATTCAAAATTAAAGAGTTGCACCCACCATTTTTGGTTAACAAGCCTCTTATTTTGATTCCAAACACACTTTTTGATACATTGATCATGAAGTATAACAAATGTGGCTAAAAAACCTAGTATATTAATTGATTCAAACAAGTATAAACACCAATAAAAATCCAAATCTATTTAAATCCATCATCCAATGGTGCCATTCATTAGGGTTTGCATTTCTTACAAAAGTTAACTGGTTTAATTCCTAAATAATGAGAATTTCTAATCACCTCAAGTTAATTATTCTCCTCTTGTTACCAGGACTATTTTTCATGCAATAACCTTTAAATAAACATCTGTTTCTTTCTTAATAACTATATTCATTTTGAAAAAAATGCCCGTGGACCATCAATTACATGAATTCATTCAATTTAACAAACAATTCAGTCTTTGATTTTGAATTGCATTTCTTATTGATATTATTTGTTCAATTCAAAATCAGTGAGTTTCTCCCATCATTTCTAGTTAGCAAGTTTCCTCTCTTGATTTCAAACACACTGTTTGACACATTGATCATGAAATATAACACATGTGGCTAAACAACCAAGTATATTAATTGATTCAAACAAGTATAAAAACCAATAAAAATCCAAATCTATTTAAATCCATCGGCCAATGGTGCCATTCATCATGGTTTGCATTTCGTACAAATGTCAACTGGTTTAATTCCTAAATAATGACAATTTCTAATCACCTCATGTTAATTAGGCTCCTCTTGTTGTTACCAGGACTATTTTTCATGGAATAACCTTGAAATCCACTTTTGTTTCTTTCTTAATAACTATATTCATTTTGAAAAAAAATGCCCGTGGACCATCAATTACATGAATTCATTCAATTTAACTAACAATTCAGTCTTTGATTTTGAATTGCATTTCTTAATGATATTATTTGTTGAATTCAAAATTAAAGAATTGCTCCCATCTTTTTTGGTTAACAAGCCTCTTCTTTTGATTCCAAACACACTTTTTGATACATTGATCTTGAAGTATAACACATGTGGCTAATCAACCTAATATATTAATTGATTCAAACAAGTATAAACACTAATAAAACTCCAAATCCATTTAAATCCATTGGCAAAAGGTGCCATTCATCTGGGTTTGCATTTCGTACAAATGCTTTCTAGTTTAATTCCCAAATAATAAGAATTTCTAATCACCTCAAGTTAATTAGGCTCTTCTTGTTGTTACCAGGACTATTTTTCATGCAATAACCTTGAAATTAACATTTGTTTCTTTCTTAATAACTATATTCATTTTGAAAAAAAATGCCCTGGACCATCAATTACATGAATTACATTCAATTTAACATTCA
>JBAPLH010001341.1:0-21380 GCA_037897445.1 Ceriops zippeliana | reverse complement strand
TAAAAATCCAAATTTATTGAAATCCACAGGCAAAAGGTGTCATTCATCAGGGTTTGCATTTCGTACAAATGTTAACTGGTTTAATTCCTAAATAATGACAATTTCTAATCACCTAATGTCAATTAGGCTCCTCTTGTTGTTTCCAGGACTATTTTTCATGCAATAACTTTGAAATTAACTTTTATTTCTTTCTTAATAACTATATTCATTTTGAAAAAAATGCCCGTGGACCATTAATTACATGAATTCATTCAATTTAACAAACAATTCAGTCCTTGATTTTGAATTGCATTTCTAATTGATATTATTTGTTGAATTCGAAGTTAGAGAGTTGCTCATATCATTTTTGGTTAACAAGCCTTTTCTTTTGATTCCAAACACACTATTTGATACATTGATCATGAAATATAACACATGTGGCTAAACAACCTAGTATATTAATTGATTCAAACATGTATAAACACTAAGAAAAATCCAAATCCATTTAAATCCATTGGCGAAAGGTGCCATTCATCAGTGTTTGCATTTCGTACAAATGTTAACTGGTTTAATTCCTAAATAATGAGAATTTCTGATCACCTCAAGTTCATTAGGCTCCTCTTCTTGTTACCAGGACTATTTTTCATGCAATAACCTTGAAATTAACATCTGTTTCTTTCTTAATAACTATATTCATTTTGAAAAAAAATGCCCGTGGACCATCAATTACATGAATTCATTCAATTTAACATTCAATTCAGTCCTTGATTTTGAATTGCATTTCTTGTTGATATTATTTGTTGAATTCAAAATTAAAGAGTTGCTCCCATTATTTTTGGTTAACAAGCCTCTTCTTTTGATTCCAAACACACTTTTTGATACATTGATCATGAAGTATAACACATGTGGCTAAACAACCTAGTATATTAATTGATTCAAACAAGTATAAAACACCAATAAAAATCCAAATCTATTTAAATCCATCAGCCAAATGTGCCATTCATCATGGTTTGCATTTTGTACAAATGTTAACTGGTTTTATTCCTAAATAATGAGAATTTCTAATCACCTCATGTTAATTAGGCTCCTCTTGTTGTTACCGGGACTATTTTTCATGCAATAACCTTGAAATTCACTTTTGTTTCTTTCTTAATAACTATATTCATTTTGAAAAAAATGCCCGTGGACCATCAATTACATGAATTCATTCAATTTAACAAACAATTCAGTCCTTCATTTTGAATTGCATTTCTTAATGATATTATTTGTTGAATTCCAAAATTAAAGAGTTGCTCCCATCTTTTTTGGTTAACAAGCCTCTTCTTTTGATTCCAAACACACTATTTGATACATTGATCATGAAATATAACACATGTGGCTAAACAACCTAGTATATCAATTCATTCAAACAAGTATAAACACCAATAAAAATCCAAATCTATTTAAATCCACAGGCAAAAGGTGCCATTCATCATTGTTTGCATTTCGTACAAATGTTAACTGGTTTAATTCCTAAATAATGAGAATTTCTGATCACCTCATGTTAATTAGGCTCCTCTTCTTGTTACCAGGACTATTTTTCATGCAATAACCTTGAAATTAACATCTGTTTCTTTCTTAATAACTATATTCATTTTGAAACAAATGCCCGTGGACCATCAATTACATGAATCCATTCAACTGAACATTAAATTCAGTCCTTGATTTTGAATTGCATTTCGTGTTGATATTATTTGTTGAATTCAAAATTAAAGAGTTGCTCCCATCATTTTTGCTTAACAAGCTTCGTCTTTTGATTCCAAACACACTTTTTGATACATTGATCATGAAGTATAACACATGTGGCTAAACAACCTAGTACATTAATTGATTCAAACAAGTATAAACTCCAATAAAAATCCAAATCTATTTAAAACCACAGGCAAAAGGTGCCATTCATCAGGGTTTGCATTTCGTACAAATGTTAACTGGTTTAATTCCTAAATAATGACAATTTCTAATCACCTAATGTCAATTAGGCTCCTCTTGTTGTTTCCAGGACTATTTTTCATGCAATAACTTTGAAATTAACTTTTATTTCTTTCTTAATAACTATATTCATTTTGAAAAAAATGCCCGTGGACCATTAATTACATGAATTCATTCAATTGATATTATTTGTTGAATTCGAAGTTAGAGAGTTGCTCATATCATTTTTGGTTAACAAGCCTCTTCTTTTGATTCCAAACACACTATTTGATACATTGATCATGAAATATAACACATGTGGCTAAACAACCTAGTATATTAATTGATTCAAACATGTATAAACACTAAGAAAAATCCAAATCCATTTAAATCCATTGGCGAAAGGTGCCATTCATCAGTGTTTGCATTTCGTACAAATGTTAACTGGTTTAATTCCTAAATAATGAGAATTTCTGATCACCTCAAGTTCATTAGGCTCCTCTTCTTGTTACCAGGACTATTTTTCATGCAATAACCTTGAAATTAACATCTGTTTCTTTCTTAATAACTATATTCTTTTTGAAAAAAATGCCCGTGGACCATCAATTACATGAATTCATTCAATTTAACATTCAATTCAGTCCTTGATTTTGAATTGCATTTCTTGTTGATATTATTTGTTGAATTCAAAATTAAAGAGTTGCTCCCATTATTTTTGGTTAACAAGCCTCTTCTTTTGATTCCAAACACACTTTTTGATACATTGATCATGAAGTATAACACATGTGGCTAAACAACCTAGTATATTAATTGATTCAAACAAGTATAAACACCAATAAAAATCCAAATCTATTTAAATCCATCAGCCAAATGTGCCATTCATCATGGTTTGCATTTTGTACAAATGTTAACTGGTTTTATTCCTAAATAATGAGAATTTCTAATCACCTCATGTTAATTAGGCTCCTCTTGTTGTTACCGGGACTATTTTTCATGCAATAACCTTGAAATTCACTTTTGTTTCTTTCTTAATAACTATATTCATTTTGAAAAAAATGCCCGTGGACCATCAATTACATGAATTCATTCAATTTAACAAACAATTCAGTCCTTCATTTTGAATTGCATTTCTTAATGATATTATTTGTTGAATTCCAAAATTAAAGAGTTGCTCCCATCTTTTTTGGTTAACAAGCCTCTTCTTTTGATTCCAAACACACTATTTGATACATTGATCATGAAATATAACACATGTGGCTAAACAACCTAGTATATCAATTCATTCAAACAAGTATAAACACCAATAAAAATCCAAATCTATTTAAATCCACAGGCAAAAGGTGCCATTCATCATTGTTTGCATTTCGTACAAATGTTAACTGGTTTAATTCCTAAATAATGAGAATTTCTGATCACCTCATGTTAATTAGGCTCCTCTTCTTGTTACCAGGACTATTTTTCATGTAATAACCTTGAAATTAACATCTGTTTCTTTCTTAATAACTATATTCATTTTGAAACAAATGCCCGTGGACCATCAATTACATGAATCCATTCAACTGAACATTAAATTCAGTCCTTGATTTTGAATTGCATTTCGTGTTGATATTATTTGTTGAATTCAAAATTAAAGAGTTGCTCCCATCATTTTTGCTTAACAAGCTTCGTCTTTTGATTCCAAACACACTTTTTGATACATTGATCATGAAGTATAACACATGTGGCTAAACAACCTAGTACATTAATTGATTCAAACAAGTATAAACTCCAATAAAAATCCAAATCTATTTAAAACCACAGGCAAAAGGTGCCATTCATCAGGGTTTGCATTTCGTATAAATGTTAACTGGTTTAATTCCTAAATAATGACAATTTCTAATCACCTAATGTTAATTAGGCTCCTCTTGTTGTTACCAAGACTATTTTTCATGCAATAACTTTGAAATTAACTTTTATTTCTTTCTTATAACTATATTCATTTTGAAAAAAATGCCCGTGGACCATCAATTACATGAATTCATTCAATTTAACAAACAATTCAGTCCTTGATTTTGAACTGCATTTCTAATTGATATTATTTGTTGAATTCGAAGTTAGAGAGTTGCTCCTATCATTTTTGGTTAACAAGCCTCTTCTTTTGATTCCAAACACACTATTTGATACATTGATCATGAAATATAACACATGTGGCTAAACAACCTAGTATATTAATTGATTGAAACATGTATATACACTAAGAAAAATCCAAATCCATTTAAATCCATTGGCGAAAGGTGCCATTCATCAGTGTTTGCATTTCGTACAAATGTTAACTGGTTTAATTCCTAAATAATGAGAATTTCTGATCACCTCAAGTTCATTAGGCTCCTCTTCTTGTTACCAGGACTATTTTTCATGCAATAACCTTGAAATTAACATCTGTTTCTTTCTTAATAACTATATTCATTTTGAAAAAAATGCCCGTGGACCATCAATTACATGAATTCATTCAATTTAACATTCAATTCAGTCCTTGATTTTGAATTGCATTTCTTGTTGATATTATTTGTTGAATTCCAAAATTAAAGAGTTGCTCCCATTATTTTTGGTTAACAAGCCTCTTCTTTTGATTCCAAACACACTTTTTGATACATTGATCATGAAGTATAACACATGTGGCTAAACAACCTAGTATATTAATTGATTCAAACAAGTATAAACACCAATAAAAATCCAAATCTATTTAAATCCATCGGCCAAATGTGCCATTCATCATGGTTTGCATTTCGTACAAATGTTAACTGGTTTAATTCCTAAATAATGAGAATTTCTAATCACCTCATGTTAATTAGGCTCCTCTTGTTGTTACCAAGACTATTTTTCATGCAATAACCTTGAAATTCACTTTTGTTTCTTTCTTAATAACTATATTCATTTTGAAAAAAATGCCCGTGGACCATCAATTACATGAATTCATTCAATTTAACAAACAATTCAGTCCTTGATTTTGAATTGCATTTCTTAATGATATTATTTGTTGAATTCCAAAATTAAAGAGTTGCTCCCATCTTTTTTGGTTAACAAGCCTCTTCTTTTGATTCCAAACACACTATTTGATACATTGATCATGAAATATAACACATGTGGCTAAACAACCTAGTACATTTATTGATTCAAACAAGTATAAACAGCAATAAAAATCCAAATCTATTTAAAACCACAGGCAAAAGGTGCCATTGATCAGGGTTTGCATTTCGTATAAATGTTAACTGGTTTAATTCCTAAATAATGACAATTTCTAATCACCTAATGTTAATTAGGCTCCTCTTGTTGTTACCAGGACTATTTTTCATGCAATAACTTTGAAATTAACTTCTATTTCTGTCATAATAACTATATTCGTTTTGAAAAAAATGGCTGTGGACCATCAATTACATGAATTCATTCAATTTAACATTCAATTCAGTCCTTGATTTTGAATTGCATTTCGTGTTGATATTATTTGTTGAATTCAAAATTAAAGAGTTGCTCCCATCATTTTTGTTTAACAAGCCTCGTCTTTTGATTCCAAACACACTTTTTTATACATTGATCATGAAGTATAACACATGTGGCTAAACAACCTATTATATTAATTGATTCAAACAAGTATAAACACCAATAAAAATCCAAATCTATTTAAATCCATCGGCCAATGGTGCCATTCATCATGGTTTGCATTTCGTACAAATGTTAACTGGTTTAATTCCTAAATAATGAGAATTTCTAATCACCTCATGTTAATTAGGCTCCTGTTGTTTTTACCAGGACTATTTTTCATGCAATAATCTTCAAATTCACTTTTGTTTCTTTCTTAATAACTATATTCATTTTGAAAAAAATGCCCGTGGACCATCAATTACATGAATTCATTCAATTTAACAAACAATTCAGTCCTTGATTTTGAATTGCATTTCTTAATGATATTAGTTGTTGAATTGAAAATTAAAGAGTTGCTCCCATCTTTTTTGGTTAACAAGCCTCTTCTTTTGATTCCAAACACACTATTTGATACATTGATCATGAAATATAACACATGTGGCTAAAGAACCTAGTATATTAATTGATTCAAACAAGTATAAACACCAATAAAAATCCAAATCTATTTAAATCCACGGGCAAAAGGTGCCATTCATTAGGGTTTACATTTCGTACAAATGTTAACTGGTTTAATTCCTAAATAATGAGAATTTCTAATCACCTCATGTTAATTAGGCTCCTCTTGTTGTTAGCAGGACTATTTTTCATCCAATAACCTTGAAATTAACATTTTTTTCTTTCTTAATAACTATATTCATTTTGAAAAAAATGGCCGTGGACCATCAATTACATGAATTCATTCAATTTTACCTTCAATTCAGTCCTTAATTTTGAATTGCATTTCTTGTTGATATTATTTGTTGAATTCAAAATTAAAGAGTTGCTCCCATAATTTTTGGTTAACAACCCTCTTCTTTTGATTCCAAACACACTTTTTGATACATTAATCATGAAGTATAACACATGTGGCTAAACAACCTAGTATATTAATTGATTCAAACAAGTATAAACACCAATAAAAATCCAAATCTATTTAAATCCAAAGTTAAACACCAATAAACATAAAGTTAGAGAGTTGCTCCTATCATTTTTCGTTAACAAGCCTCATCTTTTGATTCCAAACACACTTTTTGATACATTGATCATGTAATATAACACATGTGGCTAAACAACCTAGTATATTAACTGATTCAAACAAGTATAAACACTAATAAAAATACAAATGCATTTAGATCGATTGACAAAAGGTGCCATTCATCAGTGTTTGCATTTCGTACAAATGTTAACTGGTTTAATTCCTAAATAATGAGAATTTCTAATCACCTCATGTTAATTAAGTTCCTCTTGTTGTTACCAGGACTATTTTTCATGCAATAACTTTGAAATTAATTTATATTTCTTTCTTAATAACTATATTCATTTTGAAAAAAATGCCCGTGGACCATCAATTACATGAATTCATTCAATTTAACAAACAATTCAGTCCTTGATTTTCAAATGCATTTCTTATTGATATTATTTGTTGAATTCAAAATCAGAGAGTTTCTCCCATCATTTCTAGTTAGCAAGTTTCCTCTTTTGATTTCAAATACACTATTTGACACATTAATCATGAAATATAACACATGTGACTAAACAACGTAGTATATTAATTGATTCAAACAAGTATAAACACCAATAAAAATCCAAATCTATTTAAATCCATCGGCCAAAGTTGACATTATTCTGGGTTTGCATTTCGTACAAATGTTAACTGGTTTAATTCCTAAATAATGAGAATTTCTAATCACCGCATGTTAATTAGGCTCCTCTTGTTGTTAGCAGGACTATTTTTCATGCAATAACCTTGAAATTAACATTTTTTTCTTTCTTAATAACTATATTCATTTTGGAAAAAATGGCCGTGGACCATCAATTACATGAATCCATTCAACTGAACATGAAATTCAGTCCTTGATTTTGAATTGCATTTCTTCTTGATATTAATTGTTGAATTCAAAATTAAAGAGTTGCTCCCATCATTTTTGGTTAACAAGCCTCTTCTTTTGAATCCAAACACACTTTTTGACACATTGATCATCCAGTATAACACATGTGGCTAAACAACCTAGTATATTAAGTGATTCAAACAAGTATAAATACTAATAAAAATCCAAATCCATTTAAATCCATTGGCAAAAGGTGCCATTCATCTGGGTTTGCATTTCGTACAAATGTTTACAGGTTTAATTCCTAAATAATGAGAATTTCTAATCACCTAATGTTAATTAGGCTCCTCTTGTTGTTACTAGGACTATTTTTCATGCAATAACCTTGAAATTAACATTTTTTTCTTTCTTAATAACTATATTCATTTTGGAAAAAATGGCCGTGGACCATCAATTACATGAATCCATTCAACTGAACATTAAATTCAGTCCTTGATTTTGAATTGCATTTCTTCTTGATATTAATTGTTGAATTCAAAATTAAAGAGTTGCTCCCATCATTTTTGGTTAACAAGCCTCTTCTTTTGAATCCAAACACACTTTTTGACACATTGATCATGCAGTATAACACACGTGGCTAAACAGCCTAGTATATTAATTGATTCAAACAAGTATAAACACTAATAAAAATCCAAATCCATTTTAATCCATTGGCAAAAGGTGCCATTCATCTGGGTTTGCATTTCGTACAAATGATTACTGGTTTAATTCCTAAATAATGAGAATTTCTAATCGCCTCATGTTAATTTGGCTCCTCTTGTTGTTACCAGGACTATTTTTCACGCAATAACCTTGAAATTAACATCTGTTTCTTTCTTAATAACTATATTCATTTTGAAAAAAATGCCCGTGGACCATCAATTACATGAATCCATTCAATTTAACATTAAATTCAGTCCTTGATTTTGAATTGCATTTCTTAATGATATTATTTGTTGAATTCAAAATTAAAGAGTTGCTCCCATCATTTTTGTTTAACAAGCCTCTTCTTTTGATTCCAAACACACATTTTGATACATTGATAATGAAATATAACACATTTGGCTAAACAAGCTAGTATACTAATTGATTCAAACAAGTATAAACACCAATAAAAATCCAAATTTATTTAAATCCACAGGCAAAAGGTGTCATTCATCAGGGTTTGCATTTTGTACAAATGTTAACTGGTTTAATTCCTAAATAATGACAATTTCTAATCACCTAATGTTAATTAGGCTCCTCTTGTTGTTACCAGGACTATTTTTCATGCAATAACTTTGAAATTAAATTTTATTTCTTTCTTAATAACTATATTCATTTTGAAAAAAATGCCGTGGACCATCAATTACATGAATTCATTCAATTTAACAAACAATTCAGTCTTTGATTTTGAATTGCATTTCTTATTGATATTATTTGTTGAATTCAAAGTTGGAGAGTTGCTCCTATCATTTTTGTTTAACAAGCCTCTTCTTTTGATTCCAAACACACTTTTTGATACATTGATCATGAAATATAACACATGTGGCTAAACAACCTAGTATATTAATTGATTCAAACAAGTATAAACACTAAGAAAAATCAAAATCCATTTAAGTCCATTGGCGAAAGGTGCCATTCATCATTGTTTGCATTTGGTACAAATGTTAACTGGTTTAATTCCTAAATAATGAGAATTTCTAATCGCCTCATGTTAATTAAGTTCGTCTTGTTGTTACCAGGTCTATTTTTCATGTGATAACTTTGAAATCAACTTTTATTTCTTTCTTAATAACTATATTCATTTTGAAAAAAATGCCCGTGGACCATCAATTACATGAACTCATTCAATTTAACAAACAATTCAGTCCTTGATTTTGAATTGCATTTCTTATTGATATTATTTGTTGAATTCAAAGTTAGAGAGTTGCTCCCATCATTTTTGGTTAACAAGCCTCTCCTTTTGATTCCAAACACACTTTTTGATACATTGATCATGAAATATAACACATGTGGCTAAACAACCTAGTATATTAATTGATTCAAACAAGTATAAACACTAAGAAAAATCAAAATCCATTTAAATCCATTGGCGAAAGGTACCATTCATCATTGTTTGCATTTGGTACAAATGTTAACTGGTTTAATTCCTAAATAATGAGAATTTCTAATCACCTCATGTTAATTAAGTTCGTCTTGTTGTTACCAGGTCTATTTTTCATGCAATAACTTTGAATTTAACTTTTATTTCATTCTTAATAACTATATTCATTTTGAAAAAAATGCCCGTGGACCATCAATTACTTGAACTCATTCAATTTAACAAACAATTCAGTCCTTGATTTTGAATTGCATTTCTTATTGATATTATTTGTTGAATTCAAATTTAGAGAGTTGCTCCCATCATTTTTGGTTAACAAGCCTCTCCTTTGGATTCCAAATACACTTTTTGATACATTGATCATGAAATATAACACATGTGGCTAAACAACCTAGTATATTAATTGATTCATACAAGTATAAACACTAAGAAAAATCCAAATCCATTTAAATCCATTGGCGAAAGGTGCCATTTATCATTGTTTGCATTTCGTACAAATGTTAACTGGTTTAATTCCTAAATAATGAGAATTTCTGATCACCTCATGTTAATTAGGCTCCTCTTCTTGTTTCCAGGACTATTTTTCATGCAATAACCATGAAATTAACATCTGTTTCTTTCTTAATAACTATATTCATTTTGAAAAAAAATGCACGTGGACCATGAATTACATGAATTCATTCAAGTTAACATTAAATTCCGTCCTTGATTTTGAATTGCATTTCTTATTGATATTAGTTGTTGAATTCAAAATTAAAGAGTTGCTCCCATCATGTTTGGTTAACAAGCCTCTTCTTTTGATTCCAAACACACTTTTTGATACATTGATAATGAAATATCACACATGTGGCTAAACAGGCTAGTATATTAATTGATTCAAACAAGTATAAACATCAATAAAAATCCAAATCAATTTAAATCCACAGGCAAAATGAGCCATTCATCAGGGTTTCCATTTCGTACAAATGTTAACTGGTTTAATTCCTAAATAATGAGAATTTCTAATCACCTAATGTTAATTAGGCTTCTCTTGTTGTTACCAGGACTATTTTTCATGCAATAACTTTGAAATTAACTTTTATTTCTTTCTTAATAACTATATTCATTTTGAAAAAAATGCCCGTGGACCATCAATTACTTGAACTCATTCAATTTAATAAACAATTCAGTCCTTGATTTTGAATTGCATTTCTTATTGATATTATTTGTTGAATTCAAATTTAGAGAGTTGCTCCCATCATTTTTGGTTAACAAGCCTCTCCTTTGGATTCCAAACACACTTTTTGATACATTGATCATGAAATATAACACATGTGGCTAAACAACCTAGTATATTAATTGATTCATACAAGTATAAACACTAAGAAAAATCCAAATCCATTTAAATCCATTGGCGAAAGGTGCCATTCATCATTGTTTGCATTTGGTACAAATGTTAACTGGTTTAATTCCTAAATAATAAGAATTTCTAATCACCTCATGTTAATTAAGTTCGTCTTGTTGTTACCTGGTCTATTTTTCATGCGATAACTTTGAAATTAACTTCTATTTCATTCTTAATACTTATATTCATTTTGCAAAAAATGCCCGTGGACCATCAATTACATGAACTCATTCAATTTAACAAACAATTCAGTCTTTGATTTTGAATTGCATTTCTTATTGATATTATTTGTTGAATTCAAAGTTAGAGAGTTGCTCCTATCATTTTTGTTTAACAAGCCTCTTCTTTTGATTCCAAACACACTTTTTGATACATTGATCATGAAATATAACACATGTGGCTAAACAACCTAGTATATTAATTGATTCAAACAAGGATAAACACTAAGAAAAATCAAAATCCATTTAAATCCATTGGCGAAAGGTGCCATTCATCATTGTTGTTACCAGGTCTATTTTTCATGTAATAACTTTGAAATTAACTTTTATTTCATTCTTCATAACTATATTCATTTTGCAAAAAATGCCCGTGGACCATCAATTACATGAATTCATTCAATTTAACAAACAATTCAGTCCTTGATTTTGAATTGCATTTCTTAATGATATTATTTGTTGACTTCAAAATTAAAGAGTTGCTCCCATCTTTTTTGGTTAACAAGCCTCTTCTTTTGATTCCAAACACACTATTTGATACATTGATCATGAAATATAACACATGTGGCTAAACAACCTAGTATATTAATTGATTCAAACAAGTATAAGCACCAATAAAAATCAAAATCTATTTAAATCAATCGGCCATAGGTGCCATTGATCAGGGTTTGCATTTCGTACAAATGTTAACTGGTTTAATTCCTATATAATGAGAATTTCTAATCACCTCATGTTAATTAGGCTCCACTTGTTGTTAGCAGGACTATTTTTCATGCAATAACCTTGAAATTAACATTTTTTTCTTTCTTAATAACTATACTCATTTTGAAAAAAATAGTCGTGGACCATCAATTACATGAATTCATTCAATTTAACATTCAATTCAGTCCTTGATTTTGAATTCCATTTCTTGTTGATATTATTTGTTGAATTGAAAATTAAAGAGTTCCTCCCATCATTTTTGGTTAACAACCCTCTTCTTTTGATTCCAAACACACTTTTTGATACATTGATCATGAAGTATAACACATGTGGCTAAACAACCTGGTATATTAATTGATTCAAACAAGTATAAACACTATTAAAAATCCAAATCCATTTAGATCCATTGGCAAAAGGTGCCATTCATCACGATTTGCATTTTGTACAAATGTTAACTGGTTTAATTCCTAAATAATGAGAATTTCTAATCACCTCATGTTAATTAGGCTCCTCTTGTTGTTACTAGGACAATTTTTCATGCAATAACCTTGAAATTAACTTTTGTTTCTTTTTTAATAACTATATTCATTTTTAAAAAAATGCCCGTAGACCATCAATTACATGAATCCATTCAATTTAAGATTAAATTCAGTCCTTGATTTTGAATTGCATTTCTTAATGATATTATTTGTTGAATTCAAAATTAAAGAGTTGCTCCCATCTTTTTTCGTTGACAAGCCTCTTCTTTTGATTCCAAACACACTATTTGATACATTGATCATGAAATATAACACATGTGGCTAAACAACCTAGTATATTAATTGATTCAAACAAGTATAAACACCAATAAAAATCCAAATCTATTTAAATCCATCGACCAATGCTGCCATTCATCAGGGTTTGCATTTCCTACAAATGTTAACTGGTTTAATTCCTAAAGAACGACAATTTCTAATCACCTAATGTTAATTAGGCTCCTCTTGTTGTTACCAAGACTATTTTTCATGCAATAACTTTGAAATTAACTTTTATTTCTTTCTTAATAACTATATTCATTTTGAAAAAAATGCCCGTGGACCATCAATTGCATGAATTCATTCAATTTAACAAACAATTCAGTCCTTGATTTTGAATTGCATTTCTTATTGATATTATTTGTTGAATTCAAATTTAGAGAGTTGCTCCCATCATTTTTGGTTAACAAGCCTCTCCTTTTGATTCCAAACACACTTTTTGATACATTGATCATGAAATATAACACATGTGGCTAAACAACCTAGTATATTAATTGATTCATACAAGTATAAACACTAAGAAAAATCCAAATCCATTTAAATCCATTGGCGAAAGGTGCCATTTATCATTGTTTGCATTTCGTACAAATGTTAACTGGTTTAATTCCTAAATAATGAGAATTTCTGATCACCTCATATTAATTAGGCTCCTCTTCTTGTTACCAGAACTATTTTTCATGCAATAACCATGAAATTAACATCTGTTTCTTTCTTAATAACTATATTCATTTTGAAAAAAAATGCACGTGGACCATGAATTACATGAATTCATTCAAGTTAACATTAAATTCAGTCCTTGATCTTGAATTGCATTTCTTATTGATATTAATTGTTGAATTCAAAATTAAAGAGTTGCTCCCATCATGTTTGGTTAGCAAGCCTCTTCTTTTGATTCCAAACACACTTTTTGATACCTTGATAATGAAATATAACACATGTGGCTAAACAAGCTAGTATATTAATTGATTCAAACAAGTATAAACATCAATAAAAATCCAAATGAATTTAAATCCACAGGCAAAACGAGCCATTCATCAGGGTTTCCATTTCGTACAAATGTTAACTGGTTTAATTCCTAAATAATGACAATTTCTGATCACCTAATGTTAATTAGGCTCCTCTTGTTGTTACCAAGACTATTTTTCATGCAATAACTTTGAAATTAACTTTTATTTCTTTCTTAATAACTATATTCATTTTGAAAAAAATGCCCGTGGACCATCAATTACATGAACTCATTCAATTTAACAAACAATTCAGTCCTTGATTTTGAATTGCATTTCTTATTGATATTATTTTGTTGAATTCAAAGTTAGAGAGTTTGCTCCCATCATTTTTGGTTAACAAGCCTCTCCTTTTGATTCCAAACACACTTTTTGATACATTGATCATGAAATATAACACATGTGGCTAAACAACCTAGTATATTAATTGATTCAAACAAGTATAAACACTAAGAAAAATCAAAATCCATTTAAATCCATTGGCGAAAGGTACCATTCATCATTGTTTGCATTTGGTACAAATGTTAACTGGTTTAATTCCTAAATAATGAGAATTTCTAATCACCTCATGTTAATTAAGTTCGTCTTGTTGTTACCAGGTCTATTTTTCATGCAATAACTTTGAATTTAACTTTTATTTCATTCTTAATAACTATATTCATTTTGCAAAAAATGCCCGTGGACCATCAATTACATGAATTCATTCAATTTAACAAACAATTCAGTCCTTGATTTTGAATTGCATTTCTTAATGATATTATTTATTGAATTCAAAATTAAAGAGTTGCTCCCATCTTTTTTGGTTAACAAGCCTCTTCTTTTGATTCCAAACACACTATTTGATACATTGATCATGAAATATAACACATGTGGCTAAACAACCTAGTATATTAATTGATTCAAACAAGTATAAAGACTATTAAAAATCCAAATCCATTTAGATCCATTGGCAAAAGGTGCCATTCATCACGGTTTGCATTTCGTACAAATGTTAACTGGTTTAATTCCTAAATAATGAGAATTTCTAATCACCTCATGTTAATTAGGCTCCTCTTGTTGTTACTAGGACAATTTTTCATGCAATAACCTTGAAATTAACTTTTTTTTCTTTCTTAATAACTATATTCATTTTAAAAAAAATGCCCTTGGACCATCAATTACATGAATCCATTCAATTTAACATTAAATTTAGTCCTTGATTTTGAATTGCATTTCTTAATGATATTATTTGTTGAATTCAAAATTAAAGAGTTGCTCCCATCTTTTTTGGTTGACAAGCCTCTTCTTTTGATTCCAAACACACTATTTGATACATTGATCATGAAATATAACACATGTGGCTAAACAACTTAGTATATTAATTGATTCAAACAAGTATAAACACCAATAAAAATCCAAATCTATTTAAATCCATCGGCAAAAGGTGCCATTCATCAGGGTTTGCATTTCCTACAAATGTTAACTGGTTTAATTCCTAAAGAATGACAATTTCTAATCACCTAATGTTAATTAGGCTCCTCTTGTTGTTACCAGGACTATTTTTCATGCAATAACTTTGAAATTAACTTTTATTTCTTTCTTAATAACTATATTCATTTTGAAAAAAATGCCCGTGGACCATCAATTGCATGAATTCATTCAATTTAACAAACAATTCAGTCCTTGATTTTGAATTGCATTTCTTATTGATATTATTTGTTGAATTCAAAGTTAGAGAGTTGCTCCTATCATTTTTGGTTAACAGGCCTCTTCTTTTGATTCCAAACACACTTTTTGATACATTGATCATGAAGTATAACACATGTGGCAAAACAATCTAGTATGTTAATTGATTCAAACAAGTATAAATACTAATAAAAATCCAAATCCATTTAAATCCATTGGCAAAAGGTGCCATTCATCTGGGTTTGCATTTCGTACAAATGTTTACTGGTTTAATTTCTAAATAATGAGAATTTCTAATTGCCTCATGTTAATTAGGCTCCTCTTGTTGTTACTAGGACTATTTTTCATGCAATAACCTTGAAATTAACTTTTGTTTCTTTCTTAATAACTATATTCATTTTGAAAAAAAATGCACGTGGACCATGAATTACATGAATTCATTCAAGTTAACATTAAATTCAGTCCTTGATTTTGAATTGCATTTCTTATTGATATTAATTGTTGAATTCAAAATTAAAGAGTTGCTCCCATCATTTTTGGTTAACAAGCCTCTTCTTTTGATTCCAAACACACTTTTTGATACATTGATAATGAAATATAACACATGTGGCTAAACAAGCTAGTATATTAATTGATTCAAACAAGTATAAACACCAATAGAAATCCAAATCAATTTAAATCCACAGGCAAAACGTGCCATTCATCAGGGTTTCCATTTCGTACAAATGTTAACTGGTTTAATTCCTAAATAATGACAATTTCTAATCACCTAATGTTAATTAGGCTCCTCTTGTTGTTACCAGGACTATTTTTCATGCAATAACTTTGAAATTAACTTTTATTTCTTTCTTAATAACTATATTCATTTTGAAAAAAATGCCCGTGGACCATCAATTACATGAACTCATTCAATTTAACAAACAATTCAGTCCTTGATTTTGAATTGCATTTCTTATTGATATTATTTGTTGAATTCAAAGTTAGAGAGTTGCTCCCATCATTTTTGGTTAACAAGCCTCTCCTTTTGATTCCAAACACACTTTTTGATACATTGATCATGAAATATAACACATGTGGCTAAACAACCTAGTATATTAATTGATTCAAACAAGTATAAACACTAAGAAAAATCAAAATCCATTTAAATCCATTGGCGAAAGGTGCCATTCATCATTGTTTGCATTTGGTACAAATGTTAACTGGTTTAATTCCTAAATAATGAGAATTTCTAATCACCTCATGTTAATTAAGTTTGTCTTGTTGTTACCAGGTCTATTTTTCATGCAATAACTTTGAATTTAACTTTTATTTCATTCTTAATAACTATATTCATTTTGCAAAAAATGCCCGTGGACCATCAATTACATGAATTCATTCAATTTAACAAACAATTCAGTCCTTGATTTTGAATTGCATTTCTTAATGATATTATTTGTTGAATTCAAAATTAAAGAGTTGCTCCCATCTTTTTTGGTTAACAAGCCTCTTCTTTTGATTCCAAACACACTATTTGATACATTGATCATGAAATATAACACATGTGGCTAAACAACCTAGTATATTAATTGATTCAAACAAGTATAAAGACTATTAAAAATCCAAATCCATTTAGATCCATTGGCAAAAGGTGCCATTCATCACGGTTTGCATTTCGTACAAATGTTAACTGGTTTAATTCCTAAATAATGAGAATTTCTAATCACCTCATGTTAATTAGGCTCCTCTTGTTGTTACTAGGACAATTTTTCATGCAATAACCTTGAAATTAACTTTTTTTTCTTTCTTAATAACTATATTCATTTTAAAAAAAATGCCCTTGGACCATCAATTACATGAATCCATTCAATTTAAGATTAAATTCAGTCCTTGATTTTGAATTGCATTTCTTAATGATATTATTTGTTGAATTCAAAATTAAAGAGTTGCTCCCATCTTTTTTGGTCGACAAGCCTCTTCTTTTGATTCCAAACACACTATTTGATACATTGATCATGAAATATAACACATGTGGCTAAACAACCTAGTATATTAATTGATTCAAACAAGTATAAACACCAATAAAAATCCAAATCTATTTAAATCCATCGGCCAATGCTGCCATTCATCAGGGTTTGCATTTCCTACAAATGTTAACTGGTTTAATTCCTAAAGAATGACAATTTCTAATCACCTAATGTTAATTAGGCTCCTCTTGTTGTTACCAGGACTATTTTTCATGCAATAACTTTGAAATTAACTTTTATTTCTTTCTTAATAACCATATTCATTTTGAAAAAAATGCCCGTGGACCATCAATTGCATGAATTCATTCAATTTAACAAACAATTCAATCCTTGATTTTGAATTGCATTTCTTATTGATATTATTTGTTGAATTCAAAGTTAGAGAGTTGCTCCTATCATTTCTGGTTAACAGGCCTCTTCTTTTGATTCTAAACACACTTTTTGATACATTGATCATGAAGTATAACACATGTGGCAAAACAATCTAGTATGTTAATTGATTCAAACAAGTATAAATACTAATAAAAATCCAAATCCATTTAAATCCATTGGCAAAAGGTGCCATTCATCTGGGTTTGCATTTCGTACAAATGTTTACTGGTTTAATTTCTAAATAATGAGAATTTCTAATCGCCTCATGTTAATTAGGCTCCTCTTGTTGTTACTAGGACTATTTTTCATGCAATAACCTTGAAATTAACTTTTGTTTCTTTCTTAATAACTATATTCATTTTGAAAAAAAATGCACGTGGACCATGAATTACATGAATTCATTCAAGTTAACATTAAATTCAGTCCTTGATTTTGAATTGCATTTCTTATTGATATTAATTGTTGAATTCAAAATTAAAGAGTTGCTCCCATCATGTTTGGTTAACAAGCCTCTTCTTTTGATTCAAATAATTATTAACACCAATAAAAATCCAAATCTATTTAAATCCACAGGAAAAAGGTGCCATTCATCAGGGTTTGCATTTCGTACAAATGTTAACTGGTTTAATTCCTAAATAATGACAATTTCTAATCACCTAATGTTAATTAGGCTCCTCTTGTTGTTACCAGGACTATTTTTCATGCAATAACATTGAAATGAACTTTTATTTGTTTCTTAATAACTATATTCATTTTGAAAAAAATGCCCGTGGACCATCAGTTACATGAACTCATTCAATTTAACAAACAATTCAGTCTTTGATTTTGAATTGCATTTCTTATTGATATTATTTGTTGAATTCAAAGTTAGAGAGTTGCTCCCATCATTTTTGGTTAACATGCCTCCTTTTGATTCCAAACACACTTTTTGATACATTGATCATGAAATATAACACATGTGGCTAAACAACCTAGTATATTAATTGATTCATACAAGTATAAACACTAAGAAAAATCCAAATCCATTTAAATCCATTGGCGAAAGGTGCCATTTATCATTGTTTGCATTTCGTACAAATGTTAACTGGTTTAATTCCTAAATAATGAGAATTTCTGATCACCTCAAATTAATTAGGCTCCTCTTCTTGTTACCAGGACTATTTTTCATGCAATAACCATGAAATTAACATCTGTTTCTTTCTTAATAACTATATTCATTTTGAAAAAAAATGCACGTGGACCATGAATTACATGAATTCATTCAACTTAACATTAAATTCAGTCCTTGATTTTGAATTGCATTTCTTATTGATATTAATTGTTGAATTCAAAATTAAAGAGTTGCTCCCATCATGTTTGGTTAACAAGCATCTTCTTTTGATTCCAAACACACTTTTTGATACATTGATAATGAAATATAACACATGTGGCTAAACAGGCTAGTATATTAATTGATTCAAACAAGTATAAACATCAATAAAAATCCAAATCAATTTAAATCCACAGGCAAAACGAGCCATTCATCAGGGTTTCCATTTCGTACAAATGTTAACTGGTTTAATTCCTAAATAATGAGAATTTCTAATCACCTAACGTTAATTAGGCTTCTCTTGTTGTTACCAGGACTATTTTTCATGCAATAACTTTGAAATTAACTTTTATTTCTTTCTTAATAACTATATTCATTTTGAAAAAAATGCCCGTGGACCATCAATTACATGAACTCATTCAATTTAACAAACAATTCAGTCCTTGATTTTGAATTGCATTTCTTATTGATATTATTTGTTGAATTCAAAGTTAGAGAGTGGCTCCCATCATTTTTGGTTAACAATCCTCTCCTTTTGATTCCAAACAGACTTTTTGATACATTGATCATGAAATATAACACATGTGGCTAAACAACCTAGTATATTAATTGATTCAAACAAGTATAAACACTAAGAAAAATCAAAATCCATTTAAATCCATTGGCGAAAGGTGCCATTCATCATTGTTTGCATTTGATACAAATGTTAACTGGTTTAATTCCTAAATAATGAGAATTTCTAATCACCTCATGTTAATTAAGTTCGTCTTGTTGTTACCAGGTCTATTTTTCATGCAATAACTTTGAAATTAACTTTTATTTCTTTCTTAATAACTATATTCATTTTGCAAAAAATGCCCGTGGACCATCAATTACATGAATTCATTCAATTTAACAAACAATTCAGTCCTTGATTTTGAATTGCATTTCTTATTGATATATTTATTGAATTCAAAATTAGAGATTTGCTCCTATCATTTTTGGTTAACAAGCCACTTCTTTTGATTCCAAACACACTATTTGATACATTGATCATGAAATATAACACATGTGGCTAAACAACCTAGTATATTAATTGATTCAAACAAGTATAAGCACCAATAAAAATCAAAATCTATTTAAATCGATCAGACATAGGTGCCATTGATCAGGGTTTGCATTTCGTACAAATGTTAACTGGTTTAATTCCTATATAATGAGAATTTCTAATCACCGCATGTTAATTAGGCTCCACTTGTTGTTAGCAGGACTATTTTTCATGCAATAACCTTGAAATTAACATTTTTTTCTTTCTTAATAACTATACTCATTTTGAAAAAAATAGCCGTGGACCATCAATTACATGAATTCATTCAATTTAACATTCAATTCAGTCCTTGATTTTGAATTCCATTTCTTGTTGATATTATTTGTTGAATTCAAAATTAAAGAGTTGCTCCCATCATTTTTGGTTAACAACCCTATTCTTTTGATTCCAAACACACTTTTTGATACATTGATCATGAAGTATAAAACATGTGGCTAAACAACCTAGTATATTAATTGATTCAAACAAGTATATACACCAATAAAAATCCAAATCTATTTAAATCCATCGGCCAATGGTGCCATTCATCATGGTTTGCATTTCATACAAATGTTAACTGGTTTAATTCCTAAATAATGAGAATTTCTAATCACCTCATGTTAATTAGGCTCCTCTTGTTGTTACCAGGACTATTTTTCATTCAATAACCGTGAAATTCACTTTTGTTTCTTTCTTAATAACTATATTCATTTTGAAAAAAATGCCCGTGGACCATCAATTACATGAATTCATTCAATTTAACAAACAATTCAGTCCTTGATTTTGAATTGCATTTCTTGTTGATATTATTTGTTGAATTCAAAATTAAAGAGTTGCTCCCATCATTTTTGGTTAACAAGCCTCTTCTTTTGATTCCAAACACACTTTTTGATACATTGATCATGAAATATAACACATGTGGCTAAACAACCTAGTATATTAATTGATTCAAACAAGTATAAACACTATTAAAAATCCAAATCCATTTAGATCCATTGGCAAAAGGTGCCATTCATCACGGTTTGCATTTCGTACAAATGTTAACTGGTTTAATTCCTAAATAATGAGAATTTCTAATCACCTCATGTTAATTAGGCTCCTCTTGTTGTTACTAGGACTATTTTTCATGCAATAACCTTGAAATTAACTTTTGTTTCTTTCTTAATAACTATATTCATTTTAAAAAAAATGCCTGTGGTCCATCAATTACATGAATCCATTCAATTTAACATTAAATTCAGTCCTTGATTTTAAATTGCATTTCTTAATGATATTATTTGTTGAATTCAAAATTAAAGAGTTGCTCCCATATTTTTTGGTTGACAAGCCTCT
>JBAPLH010001340.1:0-13158 GCA_037897445.1 Ceriops zippeliana | reverse complement strand
ACTTTATATTAACTACATGCTAATCAGGCACTTTTGTTTGTTACAAGCACTATTTTTCTTGCAATGACTATTGAAAATTATCTTTTGTCTCCTTATTAACAACTATATTCAATCATCCTGACATTAAAATTTATGAGTAAATTACACAGTATATTAATTAAAACAATCATGGCGACGCACAATTGAAAATCTAAATGTATTTAGTTCCATCACCCAAATGAGTGATTGATTCTAATTTGCATTTCGTACTAATGTGAATTGGGTTATTAACAAAATAATGAGACTTTATATTAACTACATGCTAATCAGGCTCCTTTTGTTTGTTACAAGCACTATTTTTCTTGCAATGACTATGAAATTATCTTTTGTCTCCTTATTAACAACTATATTCATCAAGAAAAACATGTGTCCATATCAATACAATGCATTCAATATTAACAAACAATGGGGTCCATAATCCTGATTAGGGTTTCTTATTGATGTGAATTGGTTGATTTTTAAAATAAAGAATCCCTCACAAGATTTCTGGTTTGGAATACATGTCTTTTGATTCCCAACACTCTTTTTCACACAATCATCGTGACATTAAAATTTTATGAGTAAATTACACAGTATATTAATTAAAACAATCATGGCGACGCACAATTGAAAATCTAAATGTATTTAGTTCCATCACCTAAATGAGTGATTGATTCTAATTTGCATTTCGTACTAATGTGAATTGGGTTATTAACAAAATAATGAGACTTTATATTAACTACATGCTAATCAGGCTCCTTTTGTTGTTACAAGCACTATTTTTCTTGCAATGACTATGAAATTATCTTTTGTCTCCTTATTAACAACTATATTCATCAAGAAAACAATGTCCATATCAATACAATGCATTCAATATTAACAAACAATGGGGTCCATAATCCTGATTAGGGTTTTCTTATTGATGTGAATTGGTTGATTTTTAAAATAAAGAATCCCTCACAAGATTTCTGGTTTGGAATACATGTCTTTTGATTCCCAACACTCTTTTTCACACAATCATCCTGACATTAAAATTTATGAGTAAATTACACAGTATATTAATTAAAACAATCATGGCGACGCACAATTGAAAATCTAAATGTATTTAGTTCCATCACCCAAATGAGTGATTGATTCTAATTTGCATTTCGTACTAATGTGAATTGGGTTATTAACAAAAAATAATGAGACTTTATATTAAACTACATGCTAATCAGGCTCCTTTTGTTGTTACAAGCACTATTTTTCTTGCAATGACTATGAAATTATCTTTTGTCTCCTTATTAACAACTATATTCATCAAGAAAACAATGTCCATATCAATACAATGCATTCAATATTAACAAACAATGGGGTCCATAATCCTGATTAGGGTTTCTTATTGATGTGAATTGGTTGATTTTTAAAATAAAGAATCCCTCACAAGATTTCTGGTTTGGAATACATGTCTTTTGATTCCCAACACTCTTTTTCACACAATCATCGTGACATTAAAATTTATGAGTAAATTACACAGTATATTAATTAAAACAATCATGGCGACGCACAATTGAAAATCTAAATGTGTTTAGTTCCATCACCCAAATGAGTGATTGATTCTAATTTGCATTTCGTACTAATGTGAATTGGGTTATTAACAAAATAATGAGACTTTATATTAACTACATGCTAATCAGGCTCCGTTTTTTGTTACAAGCACTATTTTTCTTGCAATGACTATGAAATTATCTTTTGTCTCCTTATTAACAACTATATTCATCAAGAAAACAATGTCCATATCTATTCAATGCATTCAATATTAACAAACAATGGGGTCCATAATCCTGATTAGGGTTTCGTATTGATGTGAATTGGTTGATTTTTAAAATAAAGAATCCCTCACAAGATTTTCTGGTTTGGAATACATGTCTTTTTGATTCCCAACACTCTTTTTCACACAATCATCCTGACATTAAAATTTATGAGTAAATTACACAGTATATTAATTAAAACAATCATGGCGGCGCACAATTGAAAATCTAAATGTATTTAGTTCCATCACCCAAATGAGTGATTGATTCTAATTTGCATTGCGTACTAATGTGAATTGGGTTATTAACAAAATAATGAGACTTTATATTAACTACATGCTAATCAGGCTCCTTTTGTTGTTACAAGCACTATTTTTCTTGCAATGACTATGAAATTATCTTTTGTCTCCTTATTAACAACTATATTCATCAAGAAAACAATGTCCATATCAATACAATGCATTCAATATTAACAAACAATGGGGTCCATAATCCTGATTAGGGTTTCTTATTGATGTGAATTGGTTGATTTTTTTAAAATAAAGAATCCCTCACAAGATTTCTGGTTTGGAATACATGTCTTTTGATTCCCAACACTCTTTTTCACACAATCATCGTGACATTAAAATTTATGAGTAAATTACACAGTATATTAATTAAAACAATCTTGGCGACGCACAATTGAAAATCTAAATGTGTTTAGTTCCATCACCCAAAAATGAGTGATTGATTCTAATTTGCATTTCGTACTAATGTGAATTGGGTTATTAACAAAATAATGAGACTTTATATTAACTACATGCTAATCAGGCTCCGTTTGTTGTTACAAGCACTATTTTTCTTGCAATGACTATGAAATTATCTTTTGTCTCCTTATTAACAACTATATTCATCAAGAAAACAATGTCCATATCTATACAATGCATTCAATATTAACAAACAATGGGGTCCATAATCCTGATTAGGGTTTCTTATTGATGTGAATTGGTTGATTTTTAAAATAAAGAATCCCTCACAAGATTTCTGGTTTGGAATACATGTCTTTTGATTCCCAACACTCTTTTTCACACAATCATCCTGACATTAAAATTTATGAGTAAATTACACAGTATATTAATTAAAACAATCATGGCGACGCACAATTGAAAATCTAAATGTATTTAGTTCCATCACCCAAAAGAGTGATAGATTCTAATTTGCATTGCGTACTAATGTGAATTGGGTTATTAACAAAATAATGAGACTTTATATTAACTACATGCTAATCAGGCTCCTTTTGTTGTTACAAGCACTATTTTTCTTGCAATGACTATGAAATTATCTTTTGTCTCCTTATTAACAACTATATTCATCAAGAAAACAATGTCCATATCAATACAATGCATTCAATATTAACAAACAATGGGGTCCATAATCCTGATTAGGGTTTCTTATTGATGTGAATTGGTTGATTTTTAAAATAAAGAATCCCTCACAAGATTTCTGGTTTGGAATACATGTCTTTTGATTCCCAACACTCTTTTTTTCACACAATCATCCTGACATTAAAATTTATGAGTAAATTACACAGTATATTAATTAAAAAATCATGGCGACGCACAATTGAAAATCTAAATGTGTTTAGTTCCATCACCCAAAATGAGTGATTGATTCTAATTTGCATTTCGTACTAATGTGAATTGGGTTATTAACAAAAATAATGAGACTTTATATTAACTACATGCTAATCAGGCTCCGTTTTGTTGTTACAAGCACTATTTTTCTTGCAATGACTATGAAATTATCTTTTGTCTCCTTATTAACAACTATATTCATCAAGGAAAACAATGTCCATATCTATACAATGCATTCAATATTAACAAACAATGGGGTCCATAATCCTGATTAGGGTTTCTTATTGATGTGAATTGGTTGATTTTTTAAAATAAAGAATCCCTCACAAGATTTCTGGTTTGGAATACATGTCTTTTGATTCCCAACACTCTTTTTCACACAATCATCCTGACATTAAAATTTATGAGTAAATTACACAGTATATTAATTAAAACAATCATGGCGACGCACAATTGAAAATCTAAATGTATTTAGTTCCATCACCCAAAAGAGTGATAGATTCTAATTTGCATTGCGTACTAATGTGAATTGGGTTATTAACAAAAATAATGAGACTTTATATTAACTACATGCTAATCAGGCTCCTTTTGTTGTTACAAGCACTATTTTTCTTGCAATGACTATGAAATTATCTTTTGTCTCCTTATTAACAACTATATTCATCAAGAAAACAATGTCCATATCAATACAATGCATTCAATATTATTAACAAACAATGGGGTCCATAATCCTGATTAGGGTTTCTTATTGATGTGAATTGGTTGATTTTTAAAATAAAGAATCCCTCACAAGATTTCTGGTTTGGAATACATGTCTTTTGATTCCCAACACTCTTTTTCACACAATCATCGTGACATTAAAATTTATGAGTAAATTACACAGTATATTAATTAAAACAAACATGTCGACGCACAATTGAAAATCTAAATTTGTTTAGTTCCATCACCCAAATGAGTGATTGATAATTTGCATTTCGTACTAATGTGAATTGGGTTATTAACAAAATAATGAGACTTTATATTAACTACATGCTAATCAGGCTCCTTTTGTTGTTACAAGCACTATTTTTCTTGCAATGACTATGAAATTATCTTTTGTCTCCTTATTAACAACTATATTCATCAAGAAAACAATGTCCATATCTATACAATGCATTCAATATTAACAAACAATGGGGTCCATAATCCTGATTAGGGTTTCTTATTGATGTGAATTGGTTGATTTTTAAAATAAAGAATCCCTCACAAGATTTCTGGTTTGGAATACATGTCTTTTGATTCCCAACACTCTTTTTTTCACACAATCATCCTGACATTAAAATTTATGAGTAAATTACACAGTATATTAATTAAAACAAATCATGGCGACGCACAATTGAAAATCTAAATTTGTTTAGTTCCATCACCCAAATGAGTGATTGATTCTAATTTGCATTTCGTACTAATGTGAATTGGGTTATTAACAAAATAATGAGACTTTATATTAACTACATGCTAATCAGGCTCCTTTTGTTGTTACAAGCACTATTTTTCTTGCAATGACTATGAAATTATCTTTTGTCTCCTTATTAACAACTATATTCATCAAGAAAACAATGTCCATATCTATACAATGCATTCAATATTAACAAACAATGGGGTCCATAATCCTGATTAGGGTTTCTTATTGATGTGAATTGGTTGATTTTTTTAAATAAAGAATCCCTCACAAGATTTCTGGTTTGGAATACATGTCTTTTGATTCCCAACACTCTTTTTCACACAATCATCCTGACATTAAAATTTATGAGTAAATTACACAGTATATTAATTAAAACAATCATGGCGACGCACAATTGAAAATCTAAATGTGTTTAGTTCCATCACCCAAATGAGTGATTGATTCTAATTTGCATTTCGTACTAATGTGAATTGGGTTATTAACAAAATAATGAGACTTTATATTAACTACATGCTAATCAGGCTCCTTTTGTTGTTACAAGCACACTATTTTTCTTGCAATGACTATGAAATTATCTTTTGTCTCCTTATTAACAACTATATTCATCAAGAAAACAATGTCCATATCTATACAATGCATTCAATATTAACAAACAATGGGGTCCATAATCCTGATTAGGGTTTCTTATTGATGTGAATTGGTTGATTTTTTTTAAAATAAAGAATCCCTCACAAGATTTCTGGTTTGGAATACATGTCTTTTGATTCCCAACACTCTTTTTCACACAATCATCCTGACATTAAAATTTATGAGTAAATTACACAGTATATTAATTAAAACAAAATCATGGCGACGCACAAATTGAAAAATCTAAATGTATTTAGTTCCATCACCCAAATGAGTGATTGATTCTAATTTGCATTTCGTACTAATGTGAATTGGGTTATTAAACAAAATAATGAGACTTTATATTAACTACATGCTAATCAGGCTCCTTTTGTTGTTACAAGCACTATTTTTCTTGCAATGACTATGAAATTATCTTTTGTCTCCTTATTTAACAACTATATTCATCAAGAAAAACAATGTCCATATCATATACAATGCATTCAATATTAAACAAACAATGGGGTCCATAATCCTGATTAGGGTTTCTTATTGATGTGAATTGGTTGATTTTTAAAATAAAGAATCCCCTCACAAGATTTCTGGTTTGGAATACATGTCTTTTGATTCCCAACACTCTTTTTCACACAATCATCATCGTGACATTAAAATTTATGAGTAAATTACACAGTATATTAATTAAAACAATCATGGCGACGCACAATTGAAAAATCTAAATGTATTTAGTTCCATCACCCAAAATGAGTGATTGATTCTAATTTGCATTTCGTACTAATGTGAATTGGGTTATTAACAAAATAATGAGACTTTATATTAACTACATGCTAATCAGGCTCCTTTTGTTGTTACAAGCACTATTTTTCTTGCAATGACTATGAAATTATCTTTTGTCTCCTTATTAACAACTATATTCATCAAGAAAACAATGTCCATATCTATACAATGCATTCAATATTAACAAACAATGGGGTCCATAATCCTGATTAGGGTTTCTTATTGATGTGAATTGGTTGATTTTTAAAATAAAGAATCCCTCACAAGATTTCTGGTTTGGAATACATGTCTTTTGATTCCCAACACTCTTTTTCACACAATCATCCTGACATTAAAATTTATGAGTAAATTACACAGTATATTAATTAAAACAATCATGGCGGCGCACAATTGAAAATCTAAATGTATTTAGTTCCATCACCCAAATGAGTGATTGATTCTAATTTGCATTGCGTACTAATGTGAATTGGGTTATTAACAAAATAATGAGACTTTATATTAACTACATGCTAATCAGGCTCCTTTTGTTGTTACAAGCACTATTTTTCTTGCAATGACTATGAAATTATCTTTTGTCTCCTTATTAACAACTATATTCATCAAGAAAACAATGTCCATATCTATACAATGCATTCAATATTAACAAACAATGGGGTCCATAATCCTGATTAGGGTTTCTTATTGATGTGAATTGGTTGATTTTTAAAATAAAGAATCCCTCACAAGATTTCTGGTTTGGAATACATGTCTTTTGATTCCCAACACTCTTTTTCACACAATCATCGTGACATTAAAATTTATGAGTAAATTACACAGTATATTAATTAAAACAATCATGGCGACGCACAATTGAAAATCTAAATGTGTTTAGTTCCATCACCACAAAAATGAGTGATTGATTCTAATTTGCATTTCGTACTAATGTGAATTGGGTTATTAACAAAATAATGAGACTTTATATTAACTACATGCTAATCAGGCTCCGTTTGTTGTTACAAGCACTATTTTTCTTGCAATGACTATGAAATTATCTTTTGTCTCCTTATTAACAACTATATTCATCAAGAAAACAATGTCCATATCTATACAATGCATTCAATATTAACAAACAATGGGGGTCCATAATCCTGATTAGGGTTTCTTATTGATGTGAATTGGTTTGATTTTTAAAATAAAGAATCCCTCACAAGATTTCTGGTTTGGAATACATGTCTTTTGATTCCCAACACTCTTTTTTTCACACAATCATCCTGACATTAAAAATTTATGAGTAAATTACACAGTATATTAATTAAAACAATCATGGCGACGCACAATTGAAAATCTAAATGTATTTAGTTCCATCACCCAAATGAGTGATGATTGATTCTAATTTGCATTGCGTACTAATGTGAATTGGGTTATTAACAAAAAATAATGAGACTTTATATTAACTACATGCTAATCAGGCTCCTTTTGTTGTTACAAGCACTATTTTTCTTGCAATGACTATGAAATTATCTTTTGTCTCCTTATTAACAACTATATTCATCAAGAAAACAATGTCCATATCAATACAATGCATTCAATATTAACAAACAATGGGGTCCATAATCCTGATTAGGGTTTCTTATTGATGTGAAATTGGTTGATTTTTAAAAATAAAGAATCCCTCACAAGAAGATTTCTGGTTTGGAATACATGTCTTTTGATTCCCAACACTCTTTTTCACACAATCATCGTGACATTAAAATTTATGAGTAAATTACACAGTATATTAATTAAAAAAAATCATGGCGACGCACAATTGAAAATCTAAATGTGTTTAGTTCCATCACCCAAATGAGTGATTGATAATTTGCATTTCGTACTAATGTGAATTGGGTTATTAACAAAATAATGAGACTTTATATTAACTACATGCTAATCAGGCTCCGTTTGTTGTTACAAGCACTATTTTTCTTGCAATGACTATGAAATTATCTTTTGTCTCCTTATTAACAACTATATTCATCAAGAAAAAACAATGTCCATATCTATACAATGCATTCAATATTAACAAACAATGGGGTCCATAATCCTGATTAGGGTTTCTTATTGATGTGAATTGGTTGATTTTTAAAAATAAAGAATCCCTCACAAGATTTCTGGTTTGGAATACATGTCTTTTGATTCCCCAACACTCTTTTTCACACAATCATCCTGACATTAAAATTTATGAGTAAATTACACAGTATATTAATTAAAACAATCATGGCGACGCACAATTGAAAATCTAAATGTATTTAGTTCCATCACCCAAAAAAGAGTGATAGATTCTAATTTGCATTGCGTACTAATGTGAATTGGGTTATTAACAAAATAATGAGACTTTATATTAACTACATGCTAATCAGGCTCCTTTTGTTGTTACAAGCACTATTTTTCTTGCAATGACTATGAAATTATCTTTTGTCTCCTTATTAACAACTATATTCATCAAGAAAACAATGTCCATATCAATACAATGCATTCAATATTAACAAACAATGGGGTCCATAATCCTGATTAGGGTTTCTTATTGATGTGAATTGGTTGATTTTTAAAATAAAGAATCCCTCACAAGATTTCTGGTTTGGAATACATGTCTTTTGATTCCCAACACTCTTTTTCACACAATCATCGTGACATTAAAAAAATTTATGAGTAAATTACACAGTATATTAATTAAAACAAATCATGGCGACGCACAATTGAAAATCTAAATTTGTTTAGTTCCATCACCCAAATGAGTGATTGATAATTTGCATTTCGTACTAATGTGAATTGGGTTATTAACAAAATAATGAGACTTTATATTAACTACATGCTAATCAGGCTCCGTTTTGTTGTTACAAGCACTATTTTTTTCTTGCAATGACTATGAAATTATCTTTTTTCTCCTTTATTAACAACTATATTCATCAAGAAAACAATGTCCATATCTATACAATGCATTCAATATTAACAAACAATGGGGTCCATAATCCTGATTAGGGTTTCTTATTGATGTGAATTGGTTGATTTTTAAAATAAAGAATCCCTCACAAGATTTCTGGTTTGGAATACATGTCTTTTGATTCCCAACACTCTTTTTCACACAATCATCCTGACATTAAAATTTATGAGTAAATTACACAGTATATTAATTAAAAAACAATCATGGCGACGCACAATTGAAAATCTAAATGTATTTAGTTCCATCACCCAAAATGTGATTGATTCTAATTTGCATTGCGTACTAATGTGAATTGGGTTATTAACAAAATAATGAGACTTTATATTAACTACATGCTAATCAGGCTCCTTTTGTTGTTACAAGCACTATTTTTTCTTGCAATGACTATGAAATTATCTTTTGTCTCCTTATTAACAACTATATTCATCAAGAAAACAATGTCCATATCAATACAATGCATTCAATATTAACAAACAATGGGGGTCCATAATCCTGATTAGGGTTTCTTATTGATGTGAATTGGTTGATTTTTAAAATAAAGAATCCCTCACAAGATTTCTGGTTTGGAATACATGTCTTTTGATTCCCAACACTCTTTTTCACACAATCATCGTGACATTAAAATTTATGAGTAAATTACACAGTATATATTAATTAAAACAAAACATGGCGACGCACAATTGAAAATCTAAATGTGTTTAGTTCCATCACCCAAATGAGTGATTGATAATTTGCATTTCGTACTAATGTGAATTGGGTTATTAACAAAATAATGAGACTTTATATTAACTACATGCTAATCAGGCTCCGTTTGTTGTTACAAGCACTATTTTTCTTGCAATGACTATGAAATTATCTTTTGTCTCCTTATTAACAACTATATTCATCAAGAAAACAATGTCCATATCTATACAATGCATTCAATATTAACAAACAATGGGGGATCCATAATCCTGATTAGGGTTTCTTATTGATGTGAATTGGTTTGATTTTTAAAATAAAGAATCCCTCACAAGATTTCTGGTTTGGAATACATGTCTTTTGATTCCCAACACTCTTTTTCACACAATCATCCTGACATTAAAATTTATGAGTAAATTACACAGTATATTAATTAAAACAATCATGGCGACGCACAATTGAAAATCTAAATGTATTTAGTTCCATCACCCAAAAGAGTGATAGATTCTAATTTGCATTGCGTACTAATGTGAATTGGGTTATTAACAAAATAATGAGACTTTATATTAACTACATGCTAATCAGGCTCCTTTTGTTGTTACAAGCACTATTTTTTCTTGCAATGACTATGAAATTATCTTTTGTCTCCTTATTAACAACTATATTCATCAAGAAAACAATGTCCATATCAATACAATGCATTCAATATTAACAAACAATGGGGTCCATAATCCTGATTAGGGTTTCTTATTGATGTGAATTGGTTGATTTTTAAAATAAAGAATCCCTCACAAGATTTCTGGTTTGGAATACATGTCTTTTGATTCCCAACACTCTTTTTCACACAATCATCGTGACATTAAAATTTTATGAGTAAATTACACAGTATATTAATTAAAACAATCATGGCGACGCACAATTGAAAATCTAAATGTGTTTAGTTCCATCACCCAAATGAGTGATTGATTCTAATTTGCATTTCGTACTAATGTGAATTGGGTTATTAACAAAATAATGAGACTTTATATTAACTACATGCTAATCAGGCTCCGTTTGTTGTTACAAGCACTATTTTTCTTGCAATGACTATGAAATTATCTTTTGTCTCCTTATTAACAACTATATTCATCAAGAAAAAAACAATGTCCATATCTATACAATGCATTCAATATTAACAAACAATGGGGTCCATAATCCTGATTAGGGTTTCTTATTGATGTGAATTGGTTTGATTTTTAAAATAATGAATCCCTCACAAGATTTCTGGTTTGGAATACATGTCTTTTGATTCCCAACACTCTTTTTTTCACACAAATCATCCTGACATTAAAATTTATGAGTAAATTACACAGTATATTAATTAAAAAACAATCATGGCGACGCACAATTGAAAATCTAAATTTGTATTTAGTTCCATCACCCCAAATGAGTGATTGATTCTAATTTGCATTGCGTACTAATGTGAATTGGGTTATTAACAAAATAATGAGACTTTATATTAACTACATGCTAATCAGGCTCCTTTTGTTGTTACAAGCACTATTTTTCTTGCAATGACTATGAAATTATCTTTTTGTCTCCTTATTAACAACTATATTCATCAAGAAAACAATGTCCATATCTATACAATGCATTCAATATTAACAAACAATGGGGTCCATAATCCTGATTAGGGTTTCTTATTGATGTGAATTGGTTGATTTTTAAAATAAAGAATCCCTCACAAGATTTCTGGTTTGGAATACATGTCTTTTGATTCCCAACACTCTTTTTCACACAATCATCGTGACATTAAAAATTTATGAGTAAATTACACAGTATATTAATTAAAACAATCATGGCGACGCACAATTGAAAAATCTAAATGTGTTTAGTTCCATCACCCAAATGAGTGATTGATTCTAATTTGCATTTCGTACTAATGTGAATTGGGTTATTAACAAAATAATGAGACTTTATATTAACTACATGCTAATCAGGCTCCTTTTGTTGTTACAAGCACTATTTTTCTTGCAATGACTATGAAATTATCTTTTGTCTCCTTATTAACAACTATATTCATCAAGAAAACAATGTCCATATCTATACAATGCATTCAATATTAACAAACAATGGGGTCCATAATCCTGATTAGGGTTTCTTATGATGATGTGAATTGGTTGATTTTTAAAATAAAGAATCCCTCACAAGATTTCTGGTTTGGAATACATGTCTTTTGATTCCCAACACTCTTTTTCACACAATCATCCTGACATTAAAATTTATGAGTAAATTACACAGTATATTAATTAAAACAATCATGGCGGCGCACAATTGAAAATCTAAATGTATTTAGTTCCATCACCCAAATGAGTGATTGATTCTAATTTGCATTGCGTACTAATGTGAATTGGGTTATTAACAAAATAATGAGACTTTATATTAACTACATGCTAATCAGGCTCCTTTTGTTGTTACAAGCACTATTTTTCTTGCAATGACTATGAAAATTATCTTTTGTCTCCTTATTAACAACTATATTCATCAAGAAAACAATGTCCATATCAATACAATGCATTCAATATTAACAAACAATGGGGTCCATAATCCTGATTAGGGTTTCTTATTGATGTGAATTGGTTGATTTTTAAAATAAAGAATCCCTCACAAGATTTCTGGTTTGGAATACATGTCTTTTGATTCCCAACACTCTTTTTCACACAATCATCGTGACATTAAAATTTATGAGTAAATTACACACAGTATATTAATTAAAACAATCATGTCGACGCACAATTGAAAATCTAAAATGTGTTTAGTTCCATCACCCAAATGAGTGATTGATTCTAATTTTTGCATTTCGTACTAATGTGAATTGGGTTATTAACAAAATAATGAGACTTTATATTAACTACATGCTAATCAGGCTCCGTTTGTTGTTACAAGCACTATTTTTCTTGCAATGACTATGAAATTATCTTTTGTCTCCTTATTAACAACTATATTCATCAAGAAAACAATGTCCATATCTATACAATGCATTCAATATTAACAAACAATGGGATCCATAATCCTGATTAGGGTTTCTTATTGATGTGAATTGGTTTGATTTTTAAAATGAAGAATCCCTCACAAGATTTCTGGTTTGGAATACATGTCTTTTGATTCCCAACACTCTTTTTCACACAATCATCCTGACATTAAAATTTATGAGTAAATTACACAGTATATTAATTAAAAACAATCATGGCGACGCACAATTGAAAATCTAAATGTATT